>JAFIDM010000007.1:49397389-49431685 GCA_023159025.1 Thereuonema tuberculata
TCAGTTATTTCATTATTTCAGTAAATTCGAAATCAATGTTAAAAAACTTAAAAGTTTTCCTTTGGTAGGAATTTGATTGTAGATACACAGTTCTGCAGATCATTCACAGCATTCTATTCTAATGAATTTCTAAGATTCTAAAAATACCAAAATCTTAACAACATTATAGCATTTCTTTAGTTATTCTTCCTGTTTGAAAAAAGAGTATTCAACTTTTTGACAGTACAGCGGAAGTAAGCCTAACTTGATATCAGAGAAACAGTTACAGCATCATAACTTGCAGAAAAAGTTCTCCTTTCTCAATAAAGCAACTAAATTACCTCAAAACTCCCATTCACAAAATTGCAATTTTTATAATCTGTTAGTAAACATACTTAGATAAAAGCTTAACGTATGTTAAAATTGCATTTCATAGAATAAGAAATCATCAAACCAACAATTGTTAAAAAGTCTTTATAATAAAAATGTTTAAAAATACTTTATGGAAAACCAAAAGGAGAACTTTCGGAATCTTGTGCAATTCCCTTGTCAAACCGGAAATGACAAGGGAATCGCACAAGATTCCGAAACCTCTCCTTTTGGTTTTCCGTAACGTATTTTTAAACATTTTATTATAAAGACTTTTTAACAGTTTTTGGTATGTTTGGTGATTTCTTATCCTAGTAAACATACTAAGTACTTACCATATTTACTCGTTCATTTTACGCACTTTTTTGGACGAAAAAATCTTTTTGAAATAGGGGTACATAAATTATGCGAGAAATAAAAAAAAAAATCTTCCGAAACAGCAAATGTTTCCCAGCAGCTCGGTTCCCATGTTTCTCCGCAAATAGAATTACACGAACTTTAAAACTGGCCATGTAACTACTATATTTGCAGGTCAGCTTCTGCTTTTCACTCATTTTCGTAACAAATAACAAACAAGTACACCAATTAAGAGATTTATCATTACCCATAGCTGTAACAAACCTCAGTCGGGAGAGGGGAGGGGCTTGTAAGCGAGAGGCGACCTTCATGAAAGCAAACGTTTTATGATCGGGTGGAAGGCATTTTTAAGACGAGCGTGGTGGGGCCCCTTATCATTATTAATGACCAGTCTACTACTTGACACTGAGAAAATTAGGAAGAGAAAAAAAAAATCCAATATTTGCCCTTAAAATTTCGGGTGCGTATAATATGCGAGTAAATACGGTACTTGTTAGTATAGGTGGGAGATGCTAAAAGATCAGAAAGTTCAGAGCTAAATTTGTTGCAAAAGGCTTCCACTCAGAAGAAAGACAAACAATCTGTCCATCTTTTAAAAGTTTCTTTAACAGCAAAGGAAATCATCAATAGATCCAAGGAGGATCTTCAAAGAAGGGAACAAAAAAAAAAGGAACCGCGATGAAAGTAATCAAACTGTTAATTTACCACATCGACTACATTAAGTACAGTGTCCGGTACTAACTGAAGAAAATAGCTGTAATTTTTTTTTCCAAATTGTAGACAGTTATTTTTGTTTGAACATTGGAACAATCCTTGTAAACTTTAATTCATTTTATGCTATTTTATTTTATGTAATGATTTTATCTATTAGTGAGGGATTTAATTAGAAGATGTCTTATTATTACAATGGGAAATCCTAAATAAAAATATTTATGTATTAAAAATCAATAATGTTTGAAATTTTGGTTTTCATTTAAAACTGTCGTTTTCTTATGGGTTATTTCCTTTTAAAAGTCATATCTATTATTCAGTTCATCGCTACAATACATGCATTAATAATAAAGTTCTATTTCCAGTTTATAACAACTTTGGAAAATTTTTAAAAAAAACATAGGTTTCAGTCAACACCAGGTAGGGATAGCGATTAGTATACTAATCACAAAGCTTCGCAACATCTTCTGATCATTGATATTGCTTTAATTTCCTTGTGTTTATTTCCAATAAACGCAACAATTGCGTCTTTTGACAATCACAACAATCACTATAAATGTGATTGTTGCGAATGCAAAAGACGCACTTGTTATGATTGTTATGATTATTGTGCAATAATCATGTTATGATTATTGTGCAATTTAAGCATTAAAATTTAATGAGATTTTAATATAATTTTAATGATAATTTAATGAGATTTTAATGATACTTGTTCACAGACGGATAGACAAAACGGGAATATTAGTCTGCTGATCTAGATCAGAAGACTAAAATAAATCCCAAAAATAAAAATCTACAGATGGCGCTGCTGGCACTGATATAAACTCAACGCAAAGAACTGCAATAACATCATAAGGCGCTTGAACTGTTCTTCCTTGGTTACTGCGACTGCAAATTGCAGCCTGAAGAGAGGTGCTTCTTGATTGGTTGGACTTCTTATGATGTTTGCATTATTCCTTTGAAAGTTGCCAAGGAAATAAATTGTTTCTTCTGATGACAGACTGCTTGTGATTGGACATTAGCTTTTTTTATATCATTTTAATTTATACTATTTTTTCCTAAGTATTTATCAAAACAGAATTTGCAAATAAATTAATCTGATTATGAAACTAATTATTATTGGAGCAAACATATTATGATGAAAACAAAATAATTATTATTAGAAATGATCTTATCATTTTAATATGTTTACTTACAAATATTTGTTTGCGTCCATTAAATTAATTCTATTAATTAGAAAAAGTTTTGTTACGATATAGAGATGATCATTCTGATAATGTTAGCTTTTGTTATTAATATAGTTTTACATTTTAATCAAAAAAATTTACTTCACATCCTAAATTAAATTTAAAGAGCATAAATAAGAAGAAGATTATAAATGATTTTGATTTTTTTTTCTTTTCGCGTGAATATTCGTCAGACATTTGGACAAGTTGAGGTTAAAAAAGATTGCCTTTATTTCGTTTGGATGTTGTTACTTTTTCATGCTAATTGAAATGAGATTTTAATAAACAATAAAGGTAAAAACGCACAACAATTAAAAGATTTAGCTATTTTTGGCATTTTTATACTAGGAATCAAGTACAGACTGTTTCGACTTTCCTAGGTCTCATCAATTTGATTCGCCCAGTACTCATAACTCAGTGGGATCAAAAGAAACATAAACAAAGGACAAGCATGAACAAAATAATGGCCCTTCAATTTAAAAACATCAAAATATAAATTAAGAATAAAAAGGGCAGCAAATTAATCCCGCTAGCAGACAGCTTAGCTTGTAAAGGATTAATTTTTAAAAATAAACATATATTTTTTTTTACAAATGCCCGGGCTCGTAGCTTGATCAGCTTTCTTTAGGTCACAACTAGGGGCGAGATATGATGCATTTAATCGACGAATCGTTGCCCAGGGTACGCCAAGGGAGGGAGCAGCAAGTGATACCCGCTGGAACGGACAGAAGGAGAAACAGAAGAAGAAAGAAACAGCCATGCCATGACCGGGATTCGAACCCGGGTACCGGCACACTGGCCGCAACGGCAGACCGCCTTCTAGACCGCATGGCCACGCCGGCACGGCATAAACATATATACAAAGGCATAAACATTTTTTGTTAATTACTAACTCTTATGCACGTTAAACTTTGGCCTTTATATATATGTTTATTTTTAAAAATTAATCCTTTAGAAGCTAAACTCTCTGCTAGTGGGGGTTAATTTGCTGCACTTTTTATTCTTAATTTATATTTTGATGTTTTTTAAATTGAAGGGCCATTATTTTGTTCATTCTTGTCCTTTGTATATGTTTCTTTTGATCCCACTGAGTTATGAGTACTGGGCGAATCAAACTGATGAGACCTGGGAAAGGTCGAAACAGTCTGTATTTGATTCCCGGTACAAAAATGCCAAAAATAGCTCAGTGGATCTTTTACTTGTTGTGCATTTTTACCTTTATTATTATTGCTAATTCTTACGCACGTTAAACTTTTGCCTGAATGAGATTTTGTTGTAAATTATTGTGTTTGAATTAGTGGGGTTTTAAATAACCTAATAATTTAGGAGTAACAGCATGAGAATTATCTTGACATCTAACCCGAACAGGAAGTAAATTATATTCCTAATTTAATAGTAAACTACTTTAAAACAATGAGTTACTCCAATGTGGAGCTGTATTTTGTGGAAAAGGCATTCGAGTTGTCAGAACTGTAATTTTGGGTGACTTTAATAAATATTACGTTTATTTCTTGTCGTATGTTTTTCATAAACTTTTCCCGACTGCTTAAAAACTGCTATGGTGTCTAAAAGCCCGAATGACAATAAAATACGAGATCTCATAATTTATCTTATACATAAATACCAAATGAACTTGAAGGCTACTTTACATAAAAACTTTCGATTTATTTTCCATTTTTTTAGTCCTGAAAATAATAGAAAAGTGTCCATTATTTTCTTGAAATATAGAGGAGGTCCGTGTATTATGGACCCCCTAAGCAAGAATGCTCCTAAAACTTAAATTATTAAAATAAAAAGATTTAATTTGTTGGCTGCTCATAGCAATTGTATAGCGACATGATTCAAACGTGGTAAAGTACTCTGGTAACTATTAATAATTGAAGGAAATATTTTTTTTTTTATTTTGGAGTCGGTGGTCCATATTAAACATGCGTTCGTGTAATATGGACCGAGTAAACCAAAAACAAAACATAACAAGAAATTAATTAAAATAATTTTTAAAAACAAGCTTTCATTATAATGCACTAAACAGTAGTCATACTGTAGGCATGTGAAGCTTCACAATTTTATTTGGATTGGTTCATGAGATATGGTGATTTTAAAATTTGCCCATCTTTACCTCCCCCCCCCCCCTTATGGGTCGAATTTTGAAAAATTTAAATCATAAAAATTGTACGACTTGAATTGCGCTTTTCATTTAAAATATTAAATAAAACAAGCTTAAGGCTCATAGTAATATGCTTAGCAACCAGTGGTCCATATTACACAACAGCGCACGGTTCATATTACACGCTTAGACGGAGCAACGTTGTTTCCGATCACATATAGCTATGCAAAATGGCTCGCATAAACAGACATGTGTTTTGATTGTGAAGAAAATAAGTACATTTCCTACTATTAACGTGAAACGTACATTAAAATTACCTAACAGCAGAAAGTAATACATTCATTCTAACATACCTGTTACATCCATGATCATATAAAACGGATAACACAATTTAAAACTCGTCCAAATGAAGACACACATGTAAAAGTCACCTCCTGCTTTGGTTAACAATAATATTCACCAAAGGCAATGGGATGGTTCTGCCATCGAGTGGTGAACAGATAAATTTCAACATGGTCCATATTACACGATGGTCCATAATATACGGATCTCCCCTAATATCTGCTTAATAACAAATGGATAGAGTTTTTTTTTTATTTTTCTGAAAAAAAAAATTAAATCATCTAATATTTACTTCAGTGATTTGAATTTCAATTAATTTTATTATAGTAAGTCAGAAGATTAATGAGCGGATTAATATTTAGTATCTTAAGACATTCATAGAAATCCACTGTTTTGGTTCTATGGCTTCTCTATGGGAATTTTTATCGCCTTCTGGCGCTACAAGGATCTACACGAAAAAGAAAACAAATATAGAAATTATGTTGTCTCTAATTATTTTTTTTTTAATATGTATATGTTTGTGCCGTTCCGGCATGGCCGAGCGGTCTGGGCGGTGGTCTGCCGTGAGGACGTTGTGTGGAAATAAATAATCGAAAGCTATCTCTAAAAATGCTTTTCCCTTAAAATTCTATTTTAACAGTAATTTTTTAACTCTTTTCTTTTTTTTATTCTTCCCATGCCTTCTTTGGATTTTAGATGTGAAATGAAAATTACATTCTTCAGTGGTAGTTACCAGTCAGATATAGAGATACGTGATTCTAAATTGTAATTAAATTATCAGGACAATAATTAACTAATAATTAACTAATAATTTAATTATCAGGGTAATTACCAGGACAACAATTAACTTAACTTAATGTGCAGAATAAAAATTAAAGTTTAAAAGGTAGATTTAGAATTAATTTGTAAATAACACAAAAATATATTTTCTCTCACAAATTGTCTGACAAATACATTTTTCTTCAGAATATAATTGAAAGAATTAGCCACAGATTTAGAAGAGAAAATTTAACACCATAGATTTAGAAGATAAAATTAATGTTACATATTGAATATATAAGAAGCATAGTATAAAGAATGTATTACAGGTAAATTAACAAAAAGCTGTTATTCCATCAATTTCTAGAAGCATAAATCTAATTCAAGTTACAATAAATTTCTATACTACTCAATTTCTAACAGTACATGGAGTTTTAATGAGTATCTAGTTAATTTGAACATTAAGAGAAATGTGAAATGTGCAATGGATATGAAAATTAATCCCGAACATTAACTATTTAAATGCCAATTTTTTTAAACATGAAAGGATGAAAGAAGTAAATGAAATAAGTATTAAAAAGAAACAAGATGCTAGAATTTTTTACTAAAAATAAACAGAGAAAAATAAATGTATATTAAGGAAACAATAATAAAGAGTAATAAATATAAGAAAGATTATTTTGTCTTAATCTTATCTTAATATTTATTTTGATTTTTACATAAGAGAAATAATATAATTGAAATATCAATCGTTTATAATTGTATACAGTAATAACATACTTTAGCCATGATATTGTAAGTTTTTTATTAAGAGTTTATATTATAATAATTATATTAAATAGTATGTCCATGTAATACAGTTTTGGAGAATATTTTGGTATTAAGTTAATAAATATAATATAATTGAAATTATTTTCAGATTGAATAACGTAAATATGATTTGTTTTTAGATTTGATGTACCCTTCATAATACATAAACAGATCTACAGCTGAAACAAAGGGGTTAGAAAGAAAATCACAATATCTCGAACTATATATAACTATGTAATCTAAAATAAATCTTAATTAAAGTTTACATTCAGATGGAACTGCTTGATTATTTTTAATTCAAAACAATAATAATAAAAAAAATGAATTAAGATAAACTTTTAAAAATCTATCTTTTTAAAAGAGTTCTTGTAATTTTTTAATCTATATAATTTTTTTCTTTTTGTTTTTTTCTGTATAATTATCTACAAATAGCATAGAACTTCCTTTAGTACAAAATAAATATTTACACAGCCTTATTTAAATATTAACAATATTTGAAAAAGTTAATTTAAAATTTAAACTATAATTAAAGAAAGAAAGAAATTTCATTGTATTGAAAATTGTAATTCACACTGTACATAATTAAAACTACAAGAGCTATTCTGATAATTAATTAAAGTGTTTGTATTTCATTTATTCAGTAATTAAATAAAGAGTAAATTGTAAAACCCGTTTGATATTATTTGAAGATCAAATGTAAAGTCGTTTAAACTATATAATAAAAATCAATTTTTAACAATTGATCAATTTTGAAACTTAGTTTCAACAAATAATCTTGATAACAATAAATTTTTAATAAAAATAATAATCTAACTATATAAAAAGACAAGACCTGACTCACTCACTCATTCATTCACTGACAGATCAACGTCCAGCCAAAACCGTTGGACCTAGAAAGCTGAAATTTTGCACAGAGGTTCCCTTTATCTTGTAGACAAGGAATAACGCCGGATTTCTCGAAATTCCCACGGGTTCGGGGATAACGAGGGTTTATTGTCGATTTAAAGGTTTCTTATTACCGTAATTATTACCGTAACTATAATTAGTAGAGACTTAAGTAGGTAATTGGAATCACGAAAACCCTTTTTCAGGATTTTACGAAATTCTCATGGGATAAGATTAAAACTCTCGCTTTAAGTTATAAAGCTGAAAGTTTGCTTCCGTTACTATTGTTAGGTTGTAGGATTTGTTATTGTGACAATGAGAACTACACAAATATTGTTACGCAACACTTGAGCTAAACTATTGTTCTGCACAATAGCGCTATGTGTGCACCCGGTGGCGACAATGGGAACTAAACAAATAGTACTGTGCAACAATTGCAACTAAAATATTGTTGTGCATAATAGCGACGGGGCTTTCTGATTAGATATAGATTTGTAATGATCAGATGATTTTTTACGAACTAGAAAGGTTTGAAGTGAGGGGGTATGACATTACAAAATTCGAATTAGGGGTGTACACTGGGAGGATGGTGAGTGGATGGGCAAACATTGTTCAAAGATACTTCTACGAGGTTTTCAGGATAGATATAGATTTGTAATGAGATCAGACATTTAGAGTTGTTATTGTTTTTTGTTTTATTTGTACCAACCTGGAAAGTTCCAAGTGATCTCGCAATTGCAATTTCTTTATCATCCACATTAGAACATTTGTTTTTTGTACCCCGAGCGAAGAACGGGTCTTTGGCTAGTTTAAAATAAAGTTAAAGCAGGACAAACGTAATTTATTGAAAAAAGTAATGCATTGCTTCATAACATGATCTTCCATCCTTCCTTAAAAATCTATAATTATTCTGCTCTTTATTGCTTCAAACGCTTTATATGGCCACGTCTGTTGTGAACGCAATTCTAGAATATTACTTTCATTGTTCTTTGTTCTGTGTCTGCGCGGGTGTTTTATATCTAAAAAAATAAATGTTATTTTTTGAATTGCTTGAGGGATTGCGGATGTTTTACGTGGTCTTTATATTTGCTCACAAAAATTTGACAGAATGCAAGTTGCATGTTATTCTTAAAATATCATATCATCTAACATGCAAGATGGTAATAAATTTTGAGAAACAATAAAATTTAAAAAATTTCGGTTTTTTGTTGTTGTTTGTTTTTGGATCTCGGCAACCTCAATTATTTTTCCTCAACCATAGACTATCCATATCTTTCTTTCAGCATTCCTGTATTTTCAAAGTTCTCAAATCTTTATATTTTCCATTGTCCGTACTCTCTTAGTTTTGTAGAGTCTATTGTATCCATGTCCTTAATCTCAACGACTTATCATCTGTGTTGTCCAGCTTTATTCGTTAGTGGTTTTCAGAACAAAACACAAACAAAAACCGTTTCCAGGTGGAGTTGTCAACCCCACGCCCAACCGCCGATCCCCAGAACCAGTCCCTCTATTTAAGTCCCCAGAGCTGGGTAACATTGGTGCTTATTTTGGTCATCTACTACGATCCGTATGAGCTACGGTGAGGCTATTCTTCTCCGGGCTTTCATATGGAGACACGTTCATACAGAACTATGTAGAAAATCTAGCTAATGAACTGTATTTGGAAGTGGGAAATGGGTGCACGAAGTGACGATCGTATCTCAATAATACATGCACATATCATATTGGACTGTATTAGAATTTCGTCGATTTCCATCTAAATAAATAAACCAAAAATCAATATTGTTTTATTTACCATCCATAAATCTTAAAATGTAAAATAAGCCATTACAATTATTGCCGTCCCAAGGTATTAACAGTGAGATATAGACCCAAAGACGTTAGACACATTCCGGAAGGCAGAATAGAAGTTCTTTCTTAAGGGCCGCTAACATGCGTTGCTCGAAGCGTACTAGTGTTCAAACATTCCGTCGTATGACAGGAATTGTTTCTGGCAATAGGAAAGGGTTTCTGGTTCTGCCAATCGAACCACTTCGACAGTCTTCTCATACGGCAACCGACATAATAAAGTTTATAGATCGTTTTGGACGGGCAAAAAGTACGATCAAATAGTTGTCCAAATCTAGGCGATCACTATTTTTGTGTATCAAGAAATGGTCAATGATCTTTAATCGACCGGCAGACGCTTATCTTCGGACAGATATTCAGAATGGCCGAGATAACCACGCCACTCGGTTCCACACTCTAGCAATGCCGATCTCTGAGCCTGTCGCTTCCGTGGACAGAGTTCTCCCGCCTGCGGCGCTTCAGCACCATGCCTTATTATGTTTTAGAAGATGTTAAATCACTATTATATTACCCTGAGGATCGTATTTATCATATATGTACAGTTACGTGATTCCAAATAATCAGAGCAATAATTACCTTAAACTATTTGGAATATCAATTTGAAGTCTAAAAACTTAAAAATAGAATGTAGAATTCGATATTTTCTAAATGCTTTTTTTCTCACAAATATATTTTTCTTACAATTTATTGAAATAATTTATAGATTGAATGACTTAAATATATCTTGATAGTTGCAATGAAAGTCTATATTACAGATTTGGTAAAACCAAAAATTTCCATTTTTTTTTCAATATTAATAAATTTTTGGAATTTTTAATTGAAAATTAATTTATAATTAATTGACGGATAATAAATTTTACTTTAGAAAACAAGTAATTAATGCTTTTGGACAATATCAAAAGCAAAGCGGCCCCATAATAGGCACAATTTTATAAACCACAATTTTGAGTGAGACCGTTCTTTAGGCAAGCGTGAAGCTTCTAGCATTTCGTTTTTCCGCACATCGCCACAATCACATTTATAATGCAGCTCTACAACTATCACAACAATGACACTACACGCAACAATTGCGCCTTTTGCATTAGCAACATTCACATTCATAAAAATACGGAAATTAAAACAATAACAGGTTTCTTGGTTTTTAGCAACACATTATTAGCAAAACACTTATTACACCTTGCCTGTAAAACCGCTACGGGACAGCTATTGTCTGGATGTCACACTCTGTAGCGGCCGAACGCTATCAGACCTTTAGGACTACTACGTGACCCCCCAAGGCGTTTTCTGTCTTTTAAAGGCGTTTTTAAAAGAAAGACAACGCCTTGGGGGAGGGGGGGTCAGGGAGTGGTTATAGACGTTTGATTTTTTACATGTGGGCACCTATTTTTTGATGCTGAACACAATGGTGAAGGTTTCATTCGAATATCTCTAACCGTTTGGCCGATACAGAGTGTGACAGACAGACAGGATAAAAGCAAGAGCGGCCCCCTAGCGGTTTCACAGGCAAGCTATAACCTTGGACCGCTAAAATCCGGAAGGAACCAACAAGTACGCATCAAGAAACACAGTGCCTTAGACAAGAAAGACTTGACATACATGTCTGTTCGACTCGTTTCAGAATCAGACATACCATTGATATGGACAATTTCCATGTAAAAACGAATTCATTAGGAAATGTAAAGAAACAATTTTTATTTTAGAACACCAGTATTGCTATTCTGATTCTGTTTCTATCCGAAGTATTGTGCAGTATCATCTTGAGAAGAAGAAACAGAAGAAAAGAAGTATTAAAGTATATAAAAGAAGTAAAATTGTGTGAATAGAATTACGTATAAAAAGAAAATTTATTCAGAAACTTGATAAATTTCTTTTTATACATGTTTGTTTCCTTTCATACAATTTTAAAACAAAGGCTAAAATTTTTCTGGAGCGACACCCCCCCCACTAATTTTAGCTCCGTCCAAACTGCAGTCATGAAAGTAAACTGAAGTTTGGTGCACTCGGGCATTAAAGTATTAAAAAGGTTAAAACTTCATTAATCGCTGACGTAATTGATGAGAATCTATATTATTAAAATCTTTTGTTTGTCTGTCTGTATATCTGTCCAGCGCAATTTTCTGTGAGAATGGAAAACAGAAAGAATTTTTACAATGAAACATCCGCGACAGGAATCGAACGTGCAACCTTCTCATCCGAAGTCATTAGGCTTATCCATTAGGCCATGGGGACGACAACACTCTTATATTTTTTTTTTACTTTTGTGTCCTTTTCCCTCCCCCCCCCCCCCCCATCAATAAGGAATGTATTCGACTCGAGAGAATAGTCACAATCAATTCGTCGCCAAGAATATCGTTTCCAACTATAATCTTCATTTATCATCTATATCAACAAACATCCATCTCAACGTATCTCGACTTCCAATATATATATATCAATCAATCTTCACACGGGAAATCGCCTGGTATTACTCTAAATTTTTAACTTCTGTAATTTTATATCAAATAATATATGAATTGTATTCTTTTTCAAAAGAATTACTCGAAAATCGTGTAGTTTGAAACCGTGTAATTCGGGGGAAGGTATCCATGTTCTTCGAAACTCGTTTGCTTCAAGTACCGTGCTGTTCGGGGGTTACCTGTATAATAAAAAGTATTAAAATGCAGTTTTAAGTAGAAATAAATATGTCCATCTGTCTGTGATTACCATAACTTAAAAATATATCATGAGAAGATTTAGTGTGTATTCTTTCTAAGAATTAATTTTTTGGTACCAACAGCCAAACAAGAGACAAGTATCTTCTGGAATAGGTGTCCTTAGTGCACTACATCGCATAATTATAGGTTACTTACCAAAAAAAAAAAAATATGAAAAAACTGGTTTCATAGTGCACAAGAAATCATATCATAGTCATAGTACATTCGGTCACTCATAGTACATTCGGTGAGATGCGAAAAGATCGCAGACTAGAACTCGCATTTTTCCTCACCTCTACTAACCATAAGAATTCTAATATTCAAGAGTCTAAGCTATTATTCATGTCTTTCCGACTTGTAGGTTTTGTAAAAATGGCGGCATGTTTGAATTTTCTGCCAATGCTACTTTCAGTGAGACAGCAAGTGACGGCACACCGGAAGTCGTACCTCTACAACTCATACTTCCAATACTTGGGCTGCAGAAATGGAGACGGACGGACGGACAGTCACTTTGTGTACGGCATTCTAAAAACAGGAATTGAATGGTAGATGACGCAGATAATATCTTATAATTTTATCGAAACGGTACTCATACACGGATCTCTGGAATCTCATAAAAACGGTTCACATTAAGTAAAATGGTCTCTTCGTGGATCTTACCAAACGGGTATTCAAAAGATGGCACGCCAATTACATTTTATCTTAAATTATTTTCAAATATGTTGAAATGATTATGTTCAAATGTTAGAACCATATCTTAATTTTAGTTGTATCTTTGAGAATTATACAAAAGCTTTTAACAACTTAACTTACAAGAAGTTGTTTGACAACAGTTGAAAGCAAATGAAGTTTCCTTATTTAGTCCAATCTTCCTTTGAATAATTGAGATGACATAAGCTCCTTAGCGTGTTTGCCTTTAAGTAAGCTTCATGGAAAATGCCTGTTCATTTTTTTTTTCCTCAACGTCATTTGAATTTTTTTAAAATAAAGTTATTCCAACATTCATTCATAAATAAAATCGTAATTAAACAAAACAATAAACAAATTTAATTCGTAATTTGAAAATAAAAGAGTAAACTTTTTGGAATTTCAGGAAAATTTATAAGGCTTCGGAAACTACTGAATTATAATACATACTAGCAGCAAAGCCTGTCGGACGACAGGCATAAAAAAATCACAAAAATCATTTTATTATCAACTACAAATATAAAGTAAATGTAATCTAAATACTGCGCTAACTTATGAACAAAGCTTCTACGGCAAAAATGGTTTTGAGTTTCAAAATCAGCGTAAAAAACTGAGTAAGTATGCTAAATTTCATTAAAATGGGTGCTGTGGTAACAAAATTATTTGGTTTTGAACCTATGTTTTGTTAGAATTTCAGTTGTTTGGTTCTAAAATTTCATGGAACCAACATAGAATAACAAAATGAACTAATATTTCATCCAATTTGAGTACCCTTGATTCAATGGTACCATTGAGAACCTTGGATCTATCTTAATAGCTTAATTACATCGAGTTACAGACAGACAGACAGACAGACAGACGAACTTAGCAAATTATATAATTTGATATCACTTGGGATAACCGAGATACGGAAGACAAGAGGGCGGACGACACGTAAAGGTGACTAATTCACTCGCACTTTTTTTTTTTACCTTTTTCTTTTTTTTTTTTTCTTTTTTACAGTAATTTTCTGATTTTGGGTCACCCAAAGAAGTAACAGTGAAATGAGAGGGAGGAGAGCTGCATTTTGTAGGATTAAGAAGGTTTTTAACATTTGAAAGCAGAAACCCTAGCTCCGGCACTGCTTTCAATTAAAGGCTGAAATATTTATTATATAGTGATCGAGCGCGTGTTGTCATTAGCCTCAGAATATGCCTTTAAAAGTTGTTTCTGGCTTTTTTAAGAAAGCGTTTTACGGGCAGAAATTTAATTCTTTAATCATTATTCTTATCGTTCCTTCTGAAAATCTGTAACTCATGGGGAATTTTTTTTCCGCCTCTTTGTCTTGTTGTTTTTTTAGGTAGCCATCAAGATCAAATATCATATTTATTGATCCACTGATAGCCCTGTAATGCATAATACAAGTAGATCTTTTTTGATCACAAGAATCACAAAAATAATGATAATTATATTTTAAGTTGGTTCATAATTTTTAAGAAGATTAGAAAATATTAATAAAATTAGTTCAGCTATTATGTATTGGACCAGATGAAAATGATTGTGATAAAATTCTTATTTAAACTTTTGTACAACTTGAAATTACAAAATCAATTTTTACACAATTGATCAATTCTACTAAAACACTTGTTTGCATTTCCGTCAAAAGTTTTGCGTAAATTGACAAATTACTTGAAATTATGTTCGAAGTACATCACAAAAATACTAATTTCGTCCATTTCGAATATTGTTTTAACTTTAAATCAAGTCCGTCTGGATGCTGCACCTTGAGTAAATGCTTCTCCTGTCCACGATAAATTTTCAACGATACCACATTAAAACATTCCATAAAGAGGGTTGAACGATATGCCTGTGGCATCACTAGAAATATTTGTGACCTTAACACCCTGTTCAAAAATGGAACTGTCCCATTTCATCATTTTTAAGGCGAGGTCACAACTAATATTTTAATGTTGCTTTTTGAAAGCTTAAATGGTCGAAATGCTTGTAAAATAAATCACTTGAAGATGCTCTTTCTAAGACGCTTATATAAGATGCTATCAATTGCAAAGAAGACTAGTTCCATTGCTGTGTCCTCGAATGTTTTAAAGAAATGTTTTCGAATTAAGCGTTTTTTAAAAAGTGAAGATAGTATTGAAGTGACTCTGCCGTGTATGTTACGCTATAAATAACAGAATCAATGAACCTTCGCCTCCAGAATAGCAGCCATAAATCACAGTCGTTCATCAAATTTCGCAATTTATTGCCTGTGTTGTTTCACTGCAATGCTGAAACACAGAGAACCTGACGTCTGGCAACAAAACTCTCTCGACACCAGAGGAAAACAAAACTCAAAACGTTTACTTAGCTTTTCTCATTCTCAGGAGAAACGAACAAAAACTTTCAAACTTACTTTCAAATTTGATGCAGGCTTTTAACCTCGTTTTCCTCGAGCTCTGACATCTTCTGGGAATGTTAAATTTTAAAGTTTTTCCATTTTACGGAAATGAGCTGAGATAGGTGTAAAACTCATTTCAAAATTTATGACTCTTCATTAAGAAAAGCTGGCGCTTGGGATATTAGAGGCATCTGTGAGTTTTACTTTGCGAAATGTAAATTGTAGTCCCAATAGTAATTTTTTACCATAGTACACTTTCAAGAACAAGAAGTTCTTTAAAAACTTAAATAATACTTTCCTTAAGAAATGTTTTTTTTTTTTCCTTTTTTTGACATCTTTGTAATCCTTGGTTTCCGTTCTTATACTGTTCTATGAAAGTTTCTAACAGACACAACTTCCTCAACAAAGATGAAAATAATAATCTATCTACATAAAAGTAAAGTTGCTTTTTTTCTGGTCCCATCTCCTCTGAAACCATAAGACACAAAAATACAAAAACATAGTAAAATGTTAGCTATAGTATTGAGGATGCTCACATTTTCATTTATTTCGACGTGGGTCAACCGGATGTTCCGGAACGACCCAAAAATCGCGGGTCCCACCGCGACGGTGACGTAGCCGCGCTCGCTAGTTCTGCAAGCTGTCTTCGGTTTGAGAATAAACTTTTACCGTGTAGTTGTGAGAAAGCGGTCACGTGTTGGGAGAATCCAATTTTCACAGATTGCTTGTTTTCAAATAGAAAAAGTGTGATCGATTCTAGTTGATAAATATAAACGCCCAGTTTCAAGAAGACTCATTAACAGTATCAAAAGGTACTAAGGTAGGATGAACGGAATACTTTAGAAACCTCAGAAGATGTTTCTAAAATTCTAAGTTTAATATTCTTGCAAGGAGACGACATACCCTGTATATCAAGGATTTTGATGCTCTTTTGAGAAGGAAAGTATATATGAAGTACTTAAATAAATATATATATAAGTTTGGGGGGGGGGGGGCAACCCAATAGTTGATGATGTTTTCATTGGATTTTCTATCTCATTTCAGTTGTCAGCTATAGTTTGATTGGCAAGGTCTCGGAATCATATGTTTGAGGTTATCGGTTCGAATCCGTATATTTAGTGGGTTTTTTTTCCCTGTAATCTTTTTCTTTCTCAATTTCTTTTTTTTTCTTATTTTCTTATTTATTTTTTTTCCTAACTATTTTTATTTTTTCTTACGTTAATGTATTTCTTTTATTATTATTATTATTGGTCGCCCTTAAATTTATGCTTTAGCAAAAATTATATTCACTTGTTTTACGTCTTTTTTAATCTTGGTTTTTTTTTTTTCCTTTATATTAATATATTTTTTTATTATTTTTTTTTCTGGCTTACTTTAGCATCGCGACTAGGAATTACTAACCCCCCCCCTTTAATTATGTATGACGATTACGAGCGTCGTAAATGGCGAAATATCCGTTACTTTCTTCTTCTTTCACTTTCATCTTCCTTTTTTTTCTTCATCCTTTGTTTTTCTGTTTTCTTAGGCTAATGCATTTTTGTTTGTTACTTGCATTAAATGGATAATTAAAGGGATTATCATTTACATATTCTAATCATATTTTTCCCTGGGTTATATTAATAATGTAAGTAATAAAAAATTATACTAACTAACAAAAAAAAAGGGAAAACACAGGATGAATAAAAACTATGAAGAAAAATACAGAAGAAAAAATTAAATGATATTTCATCATTTATAAAACTAATTGTCATTAAATTAAAGTAATATTTTACTTTATTGTCTAATTAAAGGGAACAGTATTTAGGATTTCTAGCCACATTAGTAAAAATAGCACGAAAGAGCAAATTTAATAAATAAAAAAGTTTATTAATGTAGGGAAAAAGAAAGCAAAACCAAGATAGAAATAGAAAAAAAAATCATCGATGAAGAATGAAAAGCAAAGAAAATGTGCAGCAGATTTGATTCCAAGATCTCGGGCACAGAAGGCAGGCGTGTTATAAAAAACTATCGCCGAGAACAATAACGAAACTGTCGCATTTCTAGCATTGAAACTATTACAGAAAATCCAATGACAGCTAGGTAAATCCAATGACATCTCAAAATCCGTGGAAGGTTGGCTCCCAAACCTATAAATTTATAAATTAACGGATATTTCTCAAGTACTCCACAATGGACGTCAAAATCCGTGTCCTTCTAAGTGAAAACATCATCAAGGAATACAGAAATGGGATTTGCAAGCTTTTTTTCAGACACGAAATACAGAGTTTAATTATTAATATATTTTTTAAACTGTATTTTTAGCAAATGTCATTAATAATTTAAATTTCCTTTTGGCGTTATTCAAATTAAGATTGATAAAAATGCATCTGTTGGGTTTTTTTTTTCTAAATAGTCAATTATTAAGCCTCTTGCATTCTAAAAAAAAACACTCAACTTAAAACTCCGTTCGAATTATTATAGTTTTTAATATTTTTCTGACCTCTTATATGTTAGATTAGATTAATTGAAAGTGGGTGGCATGACTGCCGAGCACGTCGACCTGAAAGATCTTTTGTACTACCCCACGGAAAGAAGGACAGACGGAGAGAAAGACTGAGAAAGTATGGTGTGAGAAATGCAGGGGAAACGGGAGAATCCCGGGAAAACCTGTCCAGCGCGGATCGCCACCATCAACGAAAGCCACATGAGAACCGACCGCGGGACTCAGAGGTGAGACTCTTAGCGGCATCGCCAACCACGCGGCCTCATATATTAGTTATAGTCTTAGATTTATGTAATTGTATAGCCTTGACATTCGTCAAGACTGAGAAAAACAAATCCCTAAAACTATTGTGTGATAACGAACACAATTTTCAAATGATATTTTATTTCAATGTTAATAATTTATTAAACCTTTAAACAAGGCCAGTGTAAAATAAGAAGATGCCAATGAATCATTGTATTGGCGACAGAAATATGTCTTTAAATAATGTTAAAATGGCAGAGTTATTGCCGTTCAAAGATAAAATTGTTTAATAAGAAATAGTGGGCCTAGAAGAACTTTTAGTATTTACTATATCTTGAGAATCAAACACAGCTAATTCAATAATGGTAGCGTTAAACATATGGAATAGAAAATGTGGAATAAAAAAAAATAGCAAACAAACAAAAATCACTTGAAGTTCGTTATTTAGCTTCTGTTTATATTATTCACGTCGTGCAGCAAAATATGGTTCTTTAAATAGAAAGTAAATATAGATTTGAAATATAAATAAAGTTACATGAAATTATCCGATTGAGAATTTACAGTTTTGCGAAAGAGAATGGTAGCTAATTTTAAAACATGGATATCCAGTACTTACCGAATATTTATTCTTGCGAAATTACGACAGCTTAGTAAAGTAGAAGATCATGGAATAAACTAATTATTCTTTTTTCATTGATATACGAATTGTACGAACTCCTCCTCCTGTTTTTACTTTGGAATATTCTATGTAATGTGACTTTGCTTCCTGCTGTTGTACAGGGTGTTTCAGAAATGGTAGACAAAGCGAAGATATGCGGGTTCCAAAGGTCATTTTGAGTCGAAAATGTTCTATGACATTTTGTTGTACGGGCCGTAGTTTTAATAAGGTAAAGGTTTATTACAAAAAGCAATCCTGATAACAAATGTCATGAATGAAAACAGGTGTAATAATTAAAGAAAATGTACTTCCTAATGTGAACTGATTAGGGACCATTCCCAACCCCATTCTTTCCTAACTCTAAAACTACGGCCCGTACAACAAGATTGTTGTATTCAAAATGACCTTTGGAACCCATTATCTCTTCGCTTTGTCTACTATATTCTAGATTTATGTTTCAGGATTTTGCTTACATCAAACACAATCTTGTAAGAAGATGGATATGGGTAAATAAATATAGTATGTTTTAACACTGCCCTATTTTTCTTTCTATTATTGGTTTGATTGAGTAATTTATGTAACAAAAGAACTTCTTAATAAAACTTAAGTAAGGCATCATTCTTAATGACATCCGATATCATAATTTATAAATTATATGAGAAATTCAGTAAGTTTATTTTGTAAATACAGTCGGACCTCTATTTAACGAACCTCTATTTTGCGAATTTCTCTATTTTGCGAACTTTTCTTTGGAACCAAGAACATTTTGTTAATTTCTTCGTAAAATAACCTCCAAATAGCGAAGTGCATTTTCTATTTAACGAACTTTTTCGTGGTATCTATTTTTTTTTTCTTCCTTGAAATGTTTTTATTATTAATATTCTCTTAGAGGAAATGAAAGAAATGTGGATACAGCTGAGGGAAAAAGAAGAAATTAACGATGATGTGCTGATTGATGATAATCTTTCACTTGATTTTGAAGTTGAGACCTGGAAACACTAACTGAATCAGATATTTTGGACATTGTGAAAAATAAAAACAATACAGCAATGAATTGGGATGAAGATGAAGATGATGAAACTGGAAATGATCATGATGAAGAAATCAAAAAACCTTCGTATGATTATTTGAAACAATCCGATGCGGATTACAATTTAAAGAAAATACTGAAGGGGTTTTTGGTGCATTGCAAAGATGAGAATTGTACTACGAACGAAAACACTTTTTCAAAAAAAAAACAGAAAATTAACAGACTTTATTAGTAAAATTTAAGTTTGCATGTGGTAATGTATGCTTTATGTTATTAAAATCATTACTTCTTTTAATAATATTTATTGTTTATGTGTTTTAAATCTGTTTTATGTAGTTTAAAGTAATTTTAAAAGGTGAATCTCTATTTAACGAATTTTCCATATAACGAACTTTTTTTCGGGATTCAGCGACTTCGTTAAATAGAGGTCCGACTGTACCAATATACTCTCGATATCTCGAAGTCGAAGGGACGCTAAAACAAATTCGAGATAGCGAGTTTTCGAGATAACAAGGTCATAATCAAAACATAAAAATTCACGTAAAAACACAAGATACGGAATAATATTCTAAAATAGAATCTTGATAGATGAGAATAAGTATAAATATGTAATGATAGTTAACAATAAGTCTAGATACAGCAATGATAATTTTAATTTTTAAAAGTAGTCGAAAATAATTACATTAAATTGAAAAGAATTAGTAAAGTACAATGAACTTAGCTACAATTTCTTAAAAAATACCTCTATAATTGCTTCGACACAAATTGAACGGCGATTTTTCCGGAAAAATTAATTTTTTACTTCGAAAAATATTCGACATAACAAGGTTTTGAGTGAAAACTCTTCCACATAAGAATTAAAATAAACATTAGATGAATATGTAATATCAAGGGGAAAAATAATTTTTCGACATATCAAGATTTTAGAGGTATCGAAGTTCGAGATATCGAGAGTATGCTGCAAAGGCAGTTACCAAATAAAACTAAAATAAAATTTAAAATATTTTCTATGTCAAACAAAATGCAACTATGCTGTGCAATCACAAGGTAACACTAAAATATTAATTCATTGCTAAAAGCAATGCGCCATTTTTCGTCTATTTTCCTAGATATGAGTGTGTTCCCTAATAACTTCGAATAATCTTCTCGAAATATGGCAAAACAAGAATGACAAGAATAGCTCTAACTTTTAAAAATATTTCTGTATAGATGCTTTTCAAGAAATTAGCTCAAGAAGGTGAAAAATTTTCCAACAAATAGATTATTCAAACCGAAACTTTTGATTTCAAGTTTGTCTTAAACAATAGTTATTAATTTGCTATTAATCCTATAAAAACATCACCAACACTTCAAATTAAATTATACGAAAGACATTTACTTCATCTCTTCTACAAAATAACGCAATATTTCGGAGAATTTTATCAGCTGATAAAGTTCTCCGAAATATTGCGTTATTTTGTAGAAGAGATGAAGGAAATGTCTTTCGTATAATTTAATTTGAAGTGTTGGTGATGTTTTTATATAATTAAGACTAGAAGGGTCTTTGGTGCAGTGAAGAGGATTTATTTTAAGATTGCTATTAATCCTCTTAAACGAATGTGCGAGCTTTTAATAAAATTAAATTTAATTGGATTCCTGCAACTCAAGTAATTATCTTTTAATTACTTGTAATTAACTTTAACTTCTGAAGATTTTAATTAAGTTTTGAAGAAAATTAAAAATATCTCCAGTCCCATAGATTTTATAAAAGAAAAAATGGAGACTTTTTCTTTTTTATTATTTTGAGGTTTTCAAAAGTAAAATAAAACAAAGATTATAAGTAAATTAGTCTTAAAGTTTTTTTAGAAAATTCTAGTTTTATCCTTTTTTGTTTTTTGATTAACTGCAGTCAATATATTATAGGTATCAAAAGATCCAAGATTTACAGATTTTCATAAATTTTCTTGTAATGTAATGGTTATCTGCTGATAACATGTTGAAATGCTTACATTAGGCGGAAGGTGTCAAGAACTTATCCCCAGTGTTATTGAACTCCCAGTAGTTCAATGAATACCCATGAGGGAAGCAACCTTCCAGATTCTATTTTCTGTGGATCCCCAATAGGAAGATTTCCTTCCATTTACCTGATCAAATATACCCTCACTATTGTCTTTATCCTCAAACCCAGAGACAAAAACATTGAAACATTATTGTTCTTCACGAGCAAGATCGAATATTTAAATGTAAATTCCAGATAAGAATAGGATTATTTTCTATAGGAATTGGTTACAAAGAAATCTGCAACGATGAACATACTTACATTTCAAAAACAGAAATGAAGCATAATCTTATGAAATTCATGATGGTAAACTTCAAACCTGTTGTTCCTACAAATTCTTCTTCCTCCGATGCCTTAAGGCTTATACAACTCGTAACATCTTAACTCTTCTGTACTTGAATTAAATGAAAACATCGCGCCTTACATCTTCAAAACATCCTTTATATCTTCTCTATATTTTTATCCTCTCAACGAGAATTTTCTTCAGGAGAAAAATAAATGTAAGAAAATGTTTTTGAAATGTAAGAAAGAAAATGTTTTTGAAATGTAAGAAAGAATTTTATTTTTCTCCTGAAGAAAATTCTCGTTGAGAGGATAGAAATATAGAGAAGATATAAAGGATGTTTTGAAGATTTAAGCAGCGATGTTTTCATTTAATTTAAGTACAGAAGAGTTAAGATGTTACGAGTTAGATGAACTTACATTTAAAACATGGATAAATATCTAAATACCTTCCTTAATTCATTCATCCGTCCTTACAATTAGAAGGCACTTATGGAGTATTTCTGGGATTTTTTTTATTGGAAAAAATCACTTTAGTTTTACAAATTTTTAAGCTTTGGTCAACTTAACACTATACAAAGAATGGTTTCTGAAATCATCAGTAACATATCACTGTGAAATCGCAAAGGAAATGTTTTCATATAGAATTAAAAAAATCACAAGCTAATCCAGGGAAAGTGCAGTAAATTATTGTAAGAGCCACTTTGTTAGTCGTGATCCATAACTTATCAGATTGGTTTTGAAATTAAATGTAAGTACAGCTTACAGGACTTCTTACCAGTTGATGACGTAACAGCATCAAGAAACAAGATAAAGCAGATATGTTAATGTTCCATTATCTTTAATGTTCCATTATATACCAAACCATAGTGATAGAAAATTTCTTTGTATTTATAAACAAATTCCTCATGAATAAATTAATATTATTAAACGAAGAATTTGTGGAATTAAAGATCTTTGTATTTATGTTTGACAGAGGTTTTTTTAAAGTTTATTGTTAATAAAAGACCTCTATCTGTCCAATTTCGATCAAAATAATATTTTATCTGTAAAACCAAATTGATCTTCTTACTTTGAAATTCAATCGTTCTGGGATAAACACTTGCGAGGTGTTGATCAGAGACGTCTTTCGATTTAAAATTGCATTCCAATCTGCTTCGAACGAAATTAAATGGCGTTACAAACATTAGATCAGGTCTATTGAATCCTATGATAAAACTATGCAATCATAGGGCTTTAATGTTAAAAATTAATAAAACTAACACCTAAGATAACTAAATCTTCAATAATCTCCTCCAAATATTTTTCATTTTGACTAATATAGACCAGCAATGCTAAGTTTTAGTAAATACTTACGCAGTTTACAATAAAAAGATTACTTAGCATGGAGGTAGCAAGGAAAAGTCTTTGAGAGTGAAAAATTACAAAGTTTTCCTACCTCCTTGCTACAAAAACTTTGTAATTTTTCATTCTCGAAGACTTTTCTCAAAAACTTCAAAATGGACAATTGTTTTTCAATGTTAAGTTTATATATTACTAATTTCACTATTTCGAACTTGGTTGTTATCTCAGATTTGTCGGATTTTGTTACTATGTGAGGTTAATGTTCCGTGTTGATATTTCTAGGAGGGATAACAGCAATGGTTGAATTTCCTTCAAAGGCCAACGCCTCTGCAATCATCATTTCAAACTCGGTTCATTGATTGCGGAAGAAAGAATTCGATGAATCCAAGCACGAGCCACTAATTCGAAAATAGAAGCAGTGGTAATTAGCTTCCATCCTTCTTTAGGTGCAGAATAATAAGCAGCATTGATTAGGAAGAAGTCAACACAGATATCGGATTTGATTCATGAGTCTCTACATTAAGCAGCTAAAAGACGAATTCATCCATTTTATTGGAATAAACATTTCGTCAAAGACAGCAATTAACTTTGCTATTAGATATCAAAGCTCTGATAACGATAATGATATATTTTGAGTGCGAAAGTAACGTGTTATTTCAAGTTATTTGCTTCCTTTATTTACGATTTTTTGAATTACGTGGGCTTAGTAATTCATAGTGAAAATAAGTTTCAGTAAACACACAAAAAAGTTACAAAGTATAAATATAACTTCCGCGCACTATAGCTTCCGCGCACCGAGCCAAACATCAACGAGTATGTTCTGCTGATGATTCCATAATAAGGATGAAACAATTGTACAGAACTCTCGGTGATGTTGGCTCAATGGGCGAAAGCATATTTCATTGTCCGGTTGGCGATTTTCTCTCCATTTATGAATGATTACGGACGTTAAACTTGCTTTCTATAAATATAACTATAATTAAAAACATATACATAAGCTCTGGAGCTTTTGAGCTTGCTTTGCGAAGCTCATTGTCAATTATGTATGTTTTAAATTGGAATTATATTTATATTTCTTAACTTATTTGATGTTCGCTTGAAACTTATTTCTTCACTTCGATTTTATTTAAAAATAATACAGTAAGGTCACCACACATCAAAGTTAAAACAAAGTTATGTGCATTTAAAAATAAATAAAGTACAATTACTTTCGAAACGATCAACGTTTCTTTGTCAAGTAAAATGATATCGGAGATGAGCTGAACTGTGACGCTGTTTATAAGCACTGGGTAATAAATTTTGAAATGTAATTATATCTTCCAGCGGCTGAATAGTTT
This sequence comes from Thereuonema tuberculata, assembly GCA_023159025.1. Classification (NCBI taxonomy): domain Eukaryota; kingdom Metazoa; phylum Arthropoda; class Chilopoda; order Scutigeromorpha; family Scutigeridae; genus Thereuonema; species Thereuonema tuberculata. The sequence continues at coordinate 49,421,951 of JAFIDM010000007.1, forward strand.
TCGAAACAAAATTGTTGAACCTAAAAAGAAATTGGAGAATTGATTATTAAATGTTAAATCTATTTTGTTTGTTACATAGGAGATCTGTAATGAAGGAGACTAAAGAGTTAAAAAACTTTGATTACGTAACTCAATAACTATTTATTCTATGCTAAGCACTTGTAAGATTTTTTTTTCCTCTGAGTAATGAGGAAAGGATCTAAAACCACATTTCGATTTTGCCACTGAAGTCTTGTAATCGTATAATAATGAAAACGATTTTTTCTAAAAAGTTGAAATTCAGCTATAGATAGATGAGAGCTCTGTTGATGTAAAGCGAGAAACTTAAGAGTTATTATTTCACCTTTAGACTTTGCCATTAAATCAACAAGTAAATATTCTAACAAAAGTTGAATGGTGTAGTTAGATTATCCAATGTTTGATTCCATAGGTAAACTCGAATGTACAGGAGCTCTTTCTATTCTTATATTTGAAAGCTGCTACATCAACAACAATTGTTCTTTACTGGATTGTCAAGTTTTCTTCGTTCACAGAAAGATTGAAGCATAAGAAAAGTTTTCTTTTTTACCAGAGTCCACTTAAAGTTCCAAAGAATATTTACCATTTCCATGGTGAATTCTGCTGGAAATTCAATATTTCATAAATTATTTTATTATTCAAGGAAAAATACGTACATCACGATTGAATCCTCTCAGTCTTGAAGCCTTTCTTATAAATAATGTTTCCTGAAAGACAAAAAGGACAAAATCGATAGTAATTTATTACTGCGGTTGAAATATTTAGAATAAGAATCGAAGGAATTTTTGCTAATATAGTATAGCAGTTTTTATTAAATGGCAGATCTGGAATGTTCTTCGGAAAGAAAAATATTAAATTTGAAATACTAGTAGAGTAAAATCTAATAAGATCTTAAGCTTAATATGTAAATTCTTAAAATACCGTATCTATTTTTTTTTTTTTAGGGTAGGGATAAAAACGAAGAAACCTACATATATTTACCAATTTTAATATTTGCTGAACATAAAAAAATACAAGTGTTCCATTTTCTGAATCAAAAATTAAATCTGCATTATTTACTTGGGTTGAAGGAATCAAAGAACGTTCTAAGTAAAAGGATAATATTCTTTGTTTAAAATGAAAATGAATAGAAATATGACAAGTCATTGTTTAAATTTTAATACTTTTTTATATATCAATATTTATTTTTCTTTTCGAGCTAGTTTCTCGACCAGAATGCACTTGGAAATAGATTTCTAATAATTTCTAATATTTAAAATTTCTAAAATAAAAAGTTAGATCATTTCTAATCCTTAAAAACGTTTCAAGAAGATCTGTTCAATTGTTCAAAAGTTATTACAGCGGGACCCATACAAACAGAATGAGCGGTATGATTAGCTGTCTACGGGCTGGAGAATAACAATTCGAACTCAGTACAGGAGGTTTTCTTTGTGTCTTCTCAATACAGACTCTAGGATTTACCCAACTGTCTATCAATTGGGTATGGGATCTTTCTCGTGGCAAATGGGTGAACGTCGGACTAACTTTACATTCTCCTGTGATCCCTATTGCTCTTAACATGACTTGTTGATGATATAACCTTCAAGGCCAATCGATTGTCATTTGATACATGATACTCTGTATACATGATTTATAGGATACATGATTTCACCTCTGATACATGATTTCATAGGATTTCCAATACAAAACTCTTGTTTCCAATATCTCATTAGAAACTAATTCCCCACTCCCTCTCTTTACAGTAACGATTTTTTTTATTAATAATAAGACCATTCATAAAGTTTCTCTTGCCGTTCTCTTGAGACTCCTACACTTACCCTCCACTCACTTCTTATCAATGAGACATCTTTTAAGTGCAGTGCAAACACAAAACATTATTTTTTTTCCTAATAGAAATGAAATTGAAAGTTTTCTTCTGAATTTTCCCTAGAAACCTTTCTTTTTTTTTCTCCTCAGGAGATGATTCTGTCAACTTAATTTTTCTTAAACTCAGAAATTAATTGGAGAAGCTCCAAAATATTAAATTTGCCCGAGGCTGAATTAAGAAACTCATTATTTAATAATAAGAATAAGAAGCAAATAGAAATTTAATTTTCTAATCAGTAACTTCAAGTAAAAGTAAAGATTTCATTAAACAAGATGAAAATTACATAAAAAATGTCAGCTTTCTCATCTTGATTCTTTTTTTTTTCTTAGATTGAAGTCACAGAAGATCAGAACTTTTAAAAACATTTTTTGAGTCATGCAAATTTATGAACATTTTTTTTTATTTCGAAAGATTTACTTTGGCGGTAAGATGTTCTCGTGAGATCTTCATAGTACTGATAGAAGATGATAAAGTTTACCTTTCAATTCGTTTTTAATAATGATCGCGATTGAAATGAGTTAAAACAAAAACTTGATTTATTTATTAAAGTAGAAAAGTCTCAAAATCCATTTGTAATGAAAGCTGTCTCTAAGTTCTCTATGGTTGTAATTGTTGTTTATAAGTCTTAAGATCAGCCATAAAATAAATAATATAGGTGACATTTAAGATAGTTCTACCAAAAAGAATCTTTCTTCTATTATTGGAGTCCATGCTTAGTAAATATCTCAGAAGTGTTTGAGAAATTTGTGGCAAATATCAAATTCCTTAAAAATCCATCCATTAGCAAATTCATAACTAATTCGAAACAAGGGATTTCGAAAAAGTTAAAATATCGGCTCTTTATTTTCATCTGATTCTTGCTGCATTCCAAGTTTGTGGAAATTGTCCAGTTTCGAGGATTAGTTAAATACAAACTTAATGTATTCTTTGTTTTCACGAAAAACGCAATAAAGAACAAGTGTAAATATACAGTATGTAACTAGCAGCAAAGCCTGTCGGACGACAGGCACAAAAAGTCTGAAAAATCATTTTATTATCAACTATCAACTACAAAGTAAATATCTCCATATAAAACTACATTTTTTGTAAAAACAGCATCAGATCCTTCTATCAGGTGTTCTTCATCTATTCGGTCAAGAATTTTGATTCTGACGTCGCAAGCACGACGTGCTCGAGAAATAGCAACGTATAACTGTCCATGAAATGCGAGAAGGAAGACTCCGATGTATGGACATGTGGTACGCAATGATGAATATTTAGTGGCGACGACTGCCATGCGTCTCGAACCTCATCGCCAGCGACCACGTGGCCGGCCCAAAAAACGATGGATGGACCGTATTAAAAAAGGCATGAAACAGATGAATGTTGTCCCCAAGACGTCTTGGATCGAGCCAAATGGAGACGGATGTGCCGAAAAGCGGACCCTGCCATAGTGCGGGACTAACGCTAGGAAGAAGAAGAACTGTACAATGACTAAAAACAGGCTCTGCTAAATAAATACCAACCATATCTAAAGTTTGTCCTTGTAAATAATTTTTACTAAAAGTAAGAATGGAATAATTATTATTTTTGACCCGTAACGCCGAAAGGCAGTTAAAACTCACCTTCATAATCTAAATACTGCGCTAACTTGTGAACGAAGCTTCTACGGAAAAAATGGTTTTGAGTTTCGAAATCAGCGTAAAAAATTGAGTAAGTATGCCAAATTTCATTAAAATGGATGCAGTGGTATCAAAATTATTTGGTTTTGTACGTATGTTTTGTTAGAACTTCAGTTGTCTGGGTCAGTTCCCAAGGATAAAATTTCATGGAAACAACATGGAATGACAAAATGAACTAAATATTGTATCCAATTTGAGTACCCTTGATTCAATGGTACCATTGAGAACCATTGGATCTATCATAATAGCTTAATTATATCGAGTTACAGACAGACAGACAGACGAACTTAGCCAATTATACATATTTGATTTTTTATTTATATCTATAAGCTGTGGCTCATGGTCATTTTCGATCTTTAAAATGGATAACTATTCTTCATTTTTTCGCGTAATTTTCTAACATAGCATGGCCAATACAATTCCAATAATGTCCAAATATTTTGTAGTGGTCGACAGAGAAAACAAAAGAAACAAATTTATGTAATTTTATACGCTAACTAGCAGCAAAGCCTGTCGGACGACAGGCATAAAATCATCTGAAAAATCAGTTTATCAACTATCAAATATAAAGGAAAAGTAATCTAAATACTTTGCTAAATTGTGAATGAAGCTTCTACGGCAAAAATGGTTTTGAGTTTCGAAATCAGCGTAAACAACTGAGTAAGTATGCCAAATTTCATTAAAATGGATGCTGTGGTAACAAAATTATTTGGTTTTAAAACGTATGTTTTGTTATAATTTCAGTTGTCGAGGTCAGTTCCCAAGAATAAAATTTCATGGAAACAACATGGAATGACACAATGAACTAATATTTTCATCCAATTTGAGTACTTTTGATTCAATGGTACCATTGAGAACCGTTGGATCTATCTTAATGGGTTAATTATATTAACCAGACAGATAGCCAATCAATATATATATAAAAATTAATTTCGATTGATGATTTGATTTGAAATTTTTTTTTTTTTAATGTTTATCAGACCTATTTAGGTGTACTTCTTACCTGTAGACCTGTAATATTGGTTCTGAGAGTTTACTCTAAAGGATCATTTTCCATCAAAAAAGAAAAACGAAATACCAACCATATCTAAAGTTTAATTTATGCAAAGAATAATTATTATTTTTGACTCATAACGCCGAAAGGCATTTAAAACTCACTTTGTATAATCTAAATACTGCGCTAACTTGTGAACGAAGCTTCTACGGCAAAAATGGTTTTGAGTTTCAAAATCAGCGTAAAAAACTGAGTAAGTATGCCAAATTTCATTAAAATCGGTGGAGTGGTAACAAAATTATTTGGTTTTGAACGTATGTTTTGTTAGAATTTCAGTTAAAGTTTCATGGAAACAACGTGGAATGACAAAATGAATTAATATTTCATCCAATTTGAGTATCCTTGATTTAATGGTACCATTGAGAACCTTGGATCTATCTTAATAGCTTAATTATATCGAGTTATAGACAGACAGACAGACAGACGAAATTAGCCAATTATATAAGTTGATATCAGCCAATGAATGAAATCAAAATTGTACAAGAACTAGAAATATATTTACTTTGTACAAAAACTAGAAATGAATTTAAGTTGTACAAGGACTAGAAATGAAGTTGCGTTATACAAGGACTAGAAATTAATTAACATTGTACAAGGACTAGAAATGTAGTTACGTGTACAAAGACTAGAAATTTATTTACATTGTACAAGGATTAGCAATAAATTACGTTGTACAAGAACAAGAAATGAATTTATGTTGTACAAGGAAATGAATTTACAATTGTACAAGAACTAGAAATGAATTTACATTGTAGAAGAATAAAAATGAATTTACGTGTAGAAGAACTAGAAATGTATTTACACTGTACAAGAAATAGAAATGAATGTATGTTGTACAAGGACTAGAAATTAATTTATGTTGTACAAGGACTAGAAATTAATTTATGTTGTACAAGGACTAGAAATTAATTTAAAGTTGATCTTTTCGAAAACGTTCTTTGACATCCACTAAATGATATTATCTCTTGCTTTAGTGGTCCAAGCATTACAGACAAGAATGGAATAACTATTGTAATTGTTATTATTCCTGGCAGCTTTTTCATTCTCTGTCGTTATTTTTTTTTCCCTTTTTCCAGTGTTTTACTTTTTCTTTCTCTTCCCAAGAAACGTATAATTTAGTAACAGTTATTATTATTGAATAAGCTGCTTTTATAGCACCGTATCTTATCGTTCTCCACTACAGAACGATAAATACAGAAAAAAAGAACGTCTTTTCTTTCGCTTGTAAATTACTTTTGGTTTTGACACATTTTCTAATTCTCCTAAAACATTTCAAGAGGAATGGATTTTGATATTGAGTTAAAGTGAAAATTAACGATTTCCTGTGAATCAATATCTATTATGTATTCATTGTAAAACTCATTGGAACAAAACAGAATCAAAAGGAGAATCGGATAAGAAATAAATGTTAACGAATTCCACAATCGTTTTACTGAAATTAAAAGAAAGCAAAACGAAATAGCAGCTTTTTTTTTATGAGATGTTAAAATCTATATAATAATAAAAAGTGATTGGATATTCAGGAGTGGATTTAAGGCTTTGCAAAGGGGGGGGCGGTGGTAAACATTAAGGGGTTTGTGGTAGGTACTGAATAGCTGTCGCACAGAAGGGGATCTGGGTGCCAACCCCTGGACAATTTTGAAAGTTGTAACCTTTTAATTTTTAGGCTATGTTTTGATGTAAAAAAGTAATCTATTTTAACTTATAACCGAATATTAATCAACAGCTTAATGGAGTTTTCACTTATCATCCAGGTCAATTTTTACTTAAGGTTCCTTTTCAATCCGCACCTGTGTATATTTAATCTTCAATAAGTAGAAACTGCCAAAAAAAAAAATTACAGAGAATTTAGAAACTCTTCAGTCTTGAATGGACTTTTGCACACAGTAACCTACAAATTCACATTAAAAACCAAAAATGGCTGCCTTAGGAAATCTTGTAGTAATTAATCTGCATCAATATTTTCGAAATATTATAACAGGATGATCCAAAAAAACTTCAATTCTCGCAATTAATTTTCGTATTCTTATACTCTGCACTGAATCAAAGCAATTGATTCGTTAGCACTCGAATTTCCTTTTCTTATACATACATTTTGTTTTGTAGCCTATATAGTAATTAGTAGTGTTCTGCCTCTATTAATCTCGTGTAAGTATTCTTTGGTTCCATTTTAAAGTTCGTCTTAATATCATCTCACCAGATTCTCTTTATTCCGTTGTTTTAATCTTTGCACGATTCTATCTGTACTTTTATGATAAATTAAAAAGTTTCTTTTTCTTTTTTTTCTTTAGTGTATTAGTTCTCTTTCTTATCATTGTCTTACTCAGTCGCACTTTTATTTGTTGTCTATAATATGTTGTGTTGTTCTCAGAGAACTCTGCCATCACAAAGGAGAAGCTTTTTTTTTTCTCATGCAGTTTTTAAATATCTGCATTGTCCGTAGTTTACCGTATAAAATATCATCTGTCAATTTGTGGGGCAATGCAATAAGAAGTTATGTATCAATTATCATCATACTTCGAAAATATCTTTTGGCTCTATAGCGACTGAAGACTTTTTTTTATTAAACTTTAAATATTTTGTATTTTTCTGTTAATTTCTTAATTACAGAATTATTTCTTATAATAAACGTGTACTAAATATTTTAGAGTTATAATTCAATGAATTACAATGAGTTTATATAAGTATGTATTGTGCTAGATGCGAGGGAACGGGCTCTGATAAGCTCCTACCTGCCTGGTCTACGGTTAGCGCAAACCGTTCCGTGCTGTCTCCGCGGGGCGCTAGACGGTAACGGCACGAGATGCCGGCTGAAACACGCAAATTGCGTTGGTTAAGAGGCACCTAGAGTCCCTGGCCAACCAGGCTCTAAACACTTCTCCCTTACTTAAAAAGCGGTTTCACGATGTAGATTGACTGATATCGAACACGGAATTGACGGCAGCCGAGCCCGAGTGGCCCGGTAACAGGGGTAACAGAGAACTGCCCAGTCGTCATCTGTCCGCCCCGCAGCCCGAGAGGCTTCCTTTACTTGAGTGCGGCTAATTCGGCACCCAGCCGAAGGCATCACAGAGCGGGACTTTTTACCTCGCAAACTTTTGATGCCCTTGTTATGATCTTATATGGTGTGACTCTACCGTCCTATCTGCCCGGCTTCCTGGCCACTTGGACGTGACCACTGTAGGACGGCCGAGCGCCTCCTCCTCTAATAGAAGTCGGGTACGTGCGGTCAATACGATCTTGAATGGAAGTGCCCAGCTTCCATAGTCTTCCAAGAGACGTCTTTTCTCGCAGGGTAAGTGTTCAGAGGTTTTCCCGGGCCTCTGTGGCTGGCAGCAACCGCAAGGGAATAAGTGTTTTGTGTAACTTTATTCAATTATAAGAATGCTTTTGAAAATCCTCTATATTAATAATAATAAAAAAAAAATATTTTTCATATTTCTTATTATTAAGTGATTGTTTTATAGTTATGTAAGTGTAACTCGTATACACTAAAACTCACTTTATTGTCCTATCATCATGAATTATCATATGCATGTTAGAAATACTTGTTACTGTCAATATTCATGTGTAATTAGGAAATTAAAAATATATTAGAAAAACATTAAAACTGTATTTAAAAAAAAGCTATAGTACTTGAATGTCCATAGAATATCTTTGAAAAGTCTTTAAATCTTGAGCACGTAGTTCGTAGGGTCTAAAGAGATTGGTTGGCCAAAGCAGTGGCCATCTGGGAGGCGTTGACTAAGGACTGCCAATGCACCTGGCGTCTGTTGCATTAGACTCGGTCGTAACGTAGTCGTCAAACAAGGTTCTATGTTAGAAGAAGAAGTGTTTAATGTAGAAAGTTCCAAATAAAGATGGTCTTACTCAAACGGACGACTATATGTTGTTAAACTTAAGAGCACGTAAACTCATCTTTGAGGAAAGCCTTGAGTAGAAACTCGTCCTGTTTCTAAATTTCTGTATTAAATTTAGAATTACTGTATTTTTAAAGTTTAATTCTTAATTTTTATTTTGAGAGGTATGCCAATGTAATTAAAGTCCGATAGTTAGATCCCAGAACTTTAATTTCTTTCTTTGATTAGGTAACAGAGCAATATGAAAAGTCCTTCATCTGCCTCTCATTTTGCTGCGGAGGTCGATTGCATAACTCCCTTCTCAACTTGCTTCCCGACCCTCCGCTACTGTCTCATCTTAATTCTCTCTTAATTCTAAAATTTAAGAATTGCAGTAATAGAATCAAAAGGCCGTCAAAAATATTGTGATTTTTATTCTGTTCTACTTATAAGAATTTTTTAGATCTACAATATCAGTATTACTTTTTTTTAACATAACCCAAATGTTGCTATAGAATTATTTCTGACTAGTTTATTATATTTTATTACAAAAGTTTGTTTTGGAAACGTTTGAAAATTATCGGATCTATCTCAATAAATTTCGTTGGGCTAATAGAGATTAAATAGAAATTAATTCGGACCTGGATACGTGATCACGGTCTGTTTGGATCAGATTTCAAATTTCATATCCAATTTCAATTTCCACTATTGGCTTGAGTTTTGTCTTCTTTCTGTGTAGATTAATCACCACAGTGAGTGTTCAGAAAAGCGTTGGAAGTCGTAATATTCTGAGAATTAAAGAGAAAACGAAAAATGACAACAAAATTATTTTATTTTCTGTTATAACACTGAATACAGTTATTAATATAGTTTCACACAACCCATAGGAAAGCCCCTACCAATGCTAGGAAGCGTGGTTTTCTCTAACTGACCTTTATTCCCCGCTTTTTCTTTTAACTCTTTGTTCTTAACTCTGGAACTCCTTCGAGAGGTTCGAAACAAAGATATTTTTTTTAAAATCAAGAATCTCTACAATCATCCAAGTAAAAACATGCTCAAGTCACCTTACCTAATTAAATAAAACAAATATCGACCGAATTCAACTATTCAACCAAATAAACAAAGAGTTGCAGAATTCTTTCTCATAACAACCCCTAGGGGGATTCTGTAACCACCAATTATCATCGCTAATAAAGTAATAATTCTACCAATTTAACTTTATAAAGCCTATTTACTTTTAATCCTAATATTAAATTCTCAACTATTTCAAATAGTAATTAGAATCTTAATTAGCAA
>JAFIDM010000007.1:49431695-49454695 GCA_023159025.1 Thereuonema tuberculata
AGATTTTTGTCTCTTTAAATGCTACAATGTATTTAAAATATTTTTTTTTGTATAATGGCTTCGCCTTGTCCCTGCCGAAAGGCGCCCTCCAATCGGAGACCTGCCCCCTACTAGGGAATAGATACTGAGGTGGTTTCCTGTTGCCTTCCACAGGAAGCCATTATGGCAAGGCTTCAGACTCAAAGAGAAAGTGAAGAAGAGACTGGAAACACAGGAAAGGAAATTGAAATAACGAAGTCGTGACCGGGATTCGAACCCAGGTTCCGACGCATCTGCCTCGGGAGATGCCTCCGCCTTGCGCACGAGACCACGCCGGAACTTCGTTTAAAATACTTTTGATTAAAAAGTAAAATAAGATATTATATATTAAATATATTGTAGAAATAAAACTTAACGCGCATTGCAAGTATTAACAAAACAAAAATTTTTTGTAATGCACCTAAGCAAATTAGGATTCTCGCACCCCGAGCTACCATTTCGGGAATCTGAGACAGCTGTTTCAGCCTTGTTGGGCTTCTTCAGTCAGATTTACCCGTAATGGTAGCTCAAAGTGCGAGACAAAGAGGATGAAACCATCCCGGCACCCCGGGATTTACCATTACGGGTAAATCTGACTGAAGAAGCCCAACAAGGCTGAAACAGCTGTCTCAGATTCCCGAATGGTAGCTCGGGGTGCGAGAATCCTAATTTACTTAGGTGCATTACAAATTTTTTTTTTATTTTTTGTTTTATTAAATATATTGATATTAAATACGATACAAATATATCTTATAAATATTCGTATTAAATAGGAATGCGTATTAGCAATAATTTTTGTAAAATAAATTAGCCTCAAATTTAATAATTAATATTTAATTCCCTAGCCACAAATCCTAAAAATTTAAGGCTCAAAAAGATATAAAAAGAGAAGGATTGTAATAAACTATGTATTTAGTGACTATCAATTGTCACAGTTCTGTAAAATAATCATAGCACGAAAAATGTTCGTGAATCAGTGAACTGTGAATGGAACTCTAACGAAAAACAGAGGCACGAAACACTCCTCGGAGCGCCAGTGTTGAAAAGATTAATATTAAAAATCTACATTCATTAATATGAACACTTCACGACAGATGTTCCGAAACTACAGAAGCAAAACAGTCGAATACAGCAGGTGTTATGCTAGTATTTGGTGAACAAGCTTTATGATACCCAATCCACAAACTAATGTGATGTTAAACATGTGGTACCATAAAGCTAAACATCATGTTATTAGATTGGAGGCTCACAGCCATTACACTGTAGAAAATGGAAGCATATTCACTGCAGCATTGAATTTACTCTACTTCAAGAAATCGTTTGGAAGAGTGAGTGTGGCTGTAATGTATGGAAGGCCAACTGTGAAAGAAGAAACTGTTAATTTTGTGAATCTAACTTAATTTCAAGTTAGACGTTAGGTCCATAGTTCCTTTAGTTTGGACAATTAACGCAAGAAGATATTGTAATACTTTGACTACTTTGCGCCTTCAATTTTGTGAAAGAGACCTTTCTGTTGCATCTGGACAATGATTATTATCCAGTTAATCATTCACAAAGCGGGATCTAAAAAGTAATGGTTTGATAGCAACGGTGTTTATGAATTTAACTGATCTACAAAGATATCAATTTAATGAGTTCGTATGAAATGAATTGTGTTTTCAATCAATTCATCCAATTAATACTTTTGTGAAGGAATGTGAAAAATTCCTGCACAAAACATTGCACAAAAACTGCACTACATTTCAGTGTTTCAACATCTAGTGGAAAAGCTTCTGAGAACCACCGAAATTGATGTAGCAACAAATGTAATAGATTGATAACTTTCAAAAATTGCAGTACTTTTAGCCAAATAATTACTTTCGTTTTTCCGAGATAAAGTATTTATAATATTTCTTGGACTAAAGGGATATTTCCTACATCTCTGGATTTTTCAATTCTAATGTAATTCTGTTAATTTTTTCGGTTGACTTTTTTAAATTTATGATAATAATTTTTAATATGTTTGTTTGATTGAAGAAAAAAATGTTTTTACCCCATCTTAAACTAATATAATCAATCAATTTGATATGTATTTTGCAGGTTTATAATTTTTTTCTTTGCCAAAATTTTTTTTGTGTCTCTCTTGCTACCCTCCTCAAATTAGAAGAACTTCTATGAGAAATACGTTTATCACTTTCTTAATAGTTACGAATAATTGTATTTTTTGTTTTTTATGTAATTAATTGATGTAGAAATCTTAATAAATAGAAATTTTCTATTTATTAAGATGTAAACTTATTGAAAGCCTCTCATCTCTGAGTACCGGGGTTAGGTTCTCTTGTGGGTTTCGAAATGGTGAACAATCCGTGTTGGGCAAATTTTCTCGGGGTTCTCCCATTTCCCCTGCACTTCTCACATCATATTTTCTCAGTCTTTCTCTCCATTTTTCGTTAGTTCCGTGAGTTAGTACAATAGATTTCCGGTTGCAGTGCTTGACCACATACATTCACCACATAAAGATAAAAACAATGTCTCTGAAGTTGCCCCCAACCCCCCAAGTCACAAATTAAAAAAACGGACAACGTGGTTTGTTTGTGATGGATTTCTTCTGGAATGTTCCGATAATAAAATCGTTTGTTCCGGATAACACCCAAATAATCCAATTAAAGTTGTGGGGGAGCTAACTTCACACTAGTCTCCCCCCCCCCCCCCCAAATCAGAAAAAAAAAGAACAATGGGGATCGTTTGTTATGGGTTTGTTCCGGAATGTTCCGAAAAAAAAATTGTTTGTTCCGGAAAGTTAATATCAAAAAAATCCAATTAAAGTTGTGGGGGCGTCCCTTCTTGCTACCCCCCCCCTCCTTGAAATTACAAATTGACAAAACGGAGAAATCCATTACGTTTGTAATGGATTTCTTACAGTTTGTTCCAAAAAAACCTCTTTCTTCTAGAAAATTAATACCCAAAAATGTATGTATAAAAATAAAATAAATAAAATAAATTTTAGGCTAAAATGCAGTATCTGGTACAAGCCAATAGGAAGGCTCGTAAGGATACAGCGCTGATAGATGTCTTATCGCTAACGTTAGCTTGCTGAATTCAACCTTTGCAGTTTTGTTTCAGTTAGGTTAATTGAGGCATCGTCAACCGCAGGATGTATCTGTTGCTAACTTTTAAAAAAGAAATTTCCCGTTCAAAAAACAACGATTCTACATCGAACAACAACTTTCCGCACCGAAACTTCACATATCCTACATAACGTCCGGACCGGTTTCTGTACCGTTAACTGCACTTTTACCAAATTTTATTTTAAGAGTGAATTTAAATAGCTTATTATATTTTATAATTTTCCTGGATTTACTATTTTTTTCTTTCCGATGCATATTAACATGTGGACAAAAATTTATAAAAGACATATTATTTTGCTGTAGTTCCATAAACATTGATGTACTGTAGCGTGATATGACAAATTAAAATAAAAAAAGAATAAGTATAATTGAATGAGTGAGTTGAAAAAGGTACATATTCCACAAAATTGACAAACTAAACTGAGATATATTTTCATAGTTTTATGCTATAAAAAGTTATATATCTATATATTTACAAAGCACAATGAATTCACTTCACTTAAAGGTATAAATCGATAATAGATAAAAGTTTTTTTTTTAGTTTTCCAAAAGTTTACATTGGTGGAATATGTACCTTTTTCAACTCACCCATTCAATTAATGTTGTCACATATTGTAGGATAATATTGATATTTTAAAAAGCCCATATTACATTCAAATTATCTTGTTAAGTTAGTATTGAAAGTTAATCCATTACTGTACTAAAAAATATGTATTTTTTTTAAGAATCTTTCAAAAAGAATTTCCAAAAAAAAAAAAATTAATGATAATATTCCAGTTAAAACCAAGTCCTGACAGAGTGAATGTAATGTAATATGATGCAGGTATTCGTCTTCTTGAAATTTGATGCTTACTCTTAAAATATAATTTATCTAAAATCTGTGTGAACAATAATTTAACAACAAATTCCTAATTATGGAAGGTTTTTATTGAAAAAAAATTACAGTTAAGTTTTATATGAAATTTCAAAGCCAATTTTGTTTCCATTTTGATTATTAGAAATCGACATTTTAAAAGGAAAAGACAAAGAATTAGTCCAATTCCGCTTATCAAATATTCCAAAAGGCAGCTACCACTGATCTAGAGAATCAATAACACAAAAAAGGTAGGGATAGCGATTAGTAAACCAATCACAATTCTTCGCAACATCTTCTGATATACACAAGACATTACAATTGATATTGCTTTAATTTCTTTATTGTTATAAATGTGATTGTTGCGCATGCAAACGACGCAATTGTTGCGATTGTTGTCATTGTTGCTAACGATATTTTAATGATACTTGTCCACAGACAAAACGGGAATATTAGTCTCCTGATCCTTATCAGAAGACTAAAAAGATTAGGTAACTAACATCGACAAAAATGTCCAAATTAATGGTATTGCTTCTTGTAAATTGGATTTCCATTGATATCTTGTTTATATGAACCATATTATGATTCAGATTTTACTATTCAGACTAGGAATGCGAATTTAATTAATTTCTACTAAAAATCAAACCATACTATGGTAGGTCAATCCGAAGATTGGTTCAAGTCTACGGAACCCTAGTGACCCCCGAAATGCCGACCCCTAGGAGAAGCCGTAACTATACAAAGTAACAGATACTGGAGTGGTTTCCCGTTGCCTTCTCCAGGACGCCATTACGGAATGACGTCAGACCGAAGAGAAAGTGAAGAAGAGGCTAACAACACAGGAAAGGAAATTGAAACATCCATGCTCACAACCGGGATTTGAACCCGGGTACCGGCACAGTGGCCTCACGGCAGACCAACGCCTGAGTCCGCACGACCACGCCGGCACGGCCTAAAAATGAAGAAGAAGAAAGAAAAACCTACTCTTCGTATTTAGCAGATATCAAAATTTAAAATAAAAAAAAAACGCTTACGAACGCACGCGTAGTTTTCATGTCTATTATTTTTAAGGCTTCAAACGGATAGAAAGAAAAAATTCGAATTGAAGAGAACCGTGGGAAGGAAACCAATGAATACGATTTTCTTAAAATTCGTTGGGTAAATGTGCAGCAGATAAATAGAAGTGCAGCACATTTATTCAAAGCACATTTAATCCTTCCTTCTTCAAACCTTTCTGAAAGAAGATCAAAATAATCCTTTCACAGAGGATTACTACCTAGAGGGTGTAGTTTTCGCCCCACGGAGTTTGTTAATCTAAAATAAGAAACAAACGCCGCCAAATGATATTAAAAATATTGTACCACCTTTTAAGGAAAAACTGTTTTGATCGTTTTCATTACATTTACTTTATTTGAAAATCTTCGTTCGTTTTTCGTTATATTAATCGAAAATACCAAATATTATTTGGTTATACAAAATATTATTTTGTTATATTACGCATAATTTCTTCCAGCCATGCTGAGAATTAAGTTTTTTTTTTTTTTTTTCAAATCTCAAAAGGTGAAATTACAAAATATCTCACTAGAAATATCAAAAAGCAGGCTTATGACATTTTCATGTTAGTTCAACACAAATTTGAATCGAAAGTGAATTATCTACGAAATACAAAGTGAATAAGTTTTTTGTAATTCTCACAGTTAAGTAATTTTGGAAAAACAAAATTTCATTCCATCATTCTGGAATATTAAAAGAAAAATGATGATAAAAAGGAGTTCCCAGAGCAACCTGAAAGGCTCTAAAAGTATTTTTAATGTTTTTAATGTTGGTTTTTTTTTTTTTTTTTTTTTTTAAAAAAAAAAAAAAAGAATTTATGTGCTGTTTCTTATTTTTTTTTTTTACTTAATTTTATTGTTATTACATTTATTTCAATGTTTATGAAATTACTGAATTTAGTTGTAAATTGTAAGTTGCTGTAAGTTTAAAAGTTTAAACTTTTTAAATGTAACAAAAATTATAGTAAAATAAAAATAAAAATGAAAATACTTAAATAAAACGCATCACAAAAAATATTACTTAGTGTCTTGCCTAAAAAAAAAAAAAAAAAAAGTTTTAATTTACTTTTTTTTTATGGTTACTCCTTGAAATCCTATTAATATTACAACACTCCTTTAATTCCCACAATATTTCGTCCTTCGTTGCGAAGGACTTCTTCAGGTGGTACCAGAGGACAAGAAACTGTTCTTCTTCCTCTACATCTCATAAGGATTACAAAATAAGAACTAAAAATAAAACATTTTCGTATACGAGTTAATAATTGAAAACTATCGTATTCACTAGCATAGTCATTAATAATGATAACAATTAACACAATAATAATGATGCTTTATAAATAGCAATAATAACAATACTAACATTACTCGCATTACATCATTTATTTACATAAATTGGTTAGAGCATACAACTATTTTAAAATGGAATAAAGCTGCTTAAGATATGCTGATGGTATTTTATTAGTATGGATAGGAACAGAGAGTCAATTTTCGAAATTATATAGTTACATTAACACTATTAAAATTAATTTAAAATTTACAGTTGAAAAAGAGAAAGAAAACAAGCTGGTTTTTCTAGACGTATCATTGATAAATGAAGATTATAGGAT
This sequence comes from Thereuonema tuberculata, assembly GCA_023159025.1. Taxonomy (NCBI): domain Eukaryota; kingdom Metazoa; phylum Arthropoda; class Chilopoda; order Scutigeromorpha; family Scutigeridae; genus Thereuonema; species Thereuonema tuberculata. The sequence continues at coordinate 49,438,333 of JAFIDM010000007.1, forward strand.
TTCTTATGAACATTATGAAAAGTCATTAAAAAGTAATCATATTCTGAATTTTAATTCTAGTCATAACATTAGTACAAAAAAAGCAATTATCAAGAATTATATCAAACGAATAACAGATTATACAGAGAATGAAAGGATATGAATATGAAGGAAACTTTTGTAAATAATGAAAACCCAAATTCATTCATACCTAATGTAATTAAGGAATTTTTTAAAAAAAGAAAAAAAGTAAAACAACATAAAAAAAGAAAACAGTAATTTTGATAAAGTAATTAAGCTACCATTGGGATTTAAGTAAACAAAAATGTAAGAGATGTCTATAAAGTAAACAGTATTCGAATAGTTTTTTGGCAAAGGTAATAAATTTGTTTAAACAGAAGACGGAAGTTAATGAAAACATGCTGAATAAAATGGGGATTGTATATAGTCTAACTTTCAGAGATTGTGGGGGCGTCTATTTTGGAAGTACTGGAAGGACTTTAAGAGAGGGATTGGCTGAACATATCAGAGCATAAGAATATATATCTTTTAGAACATTATAAGAACATATCTTTTAAGAATAAAAAAAGTAGAATTTCTGACTGGGCAGATCACTGTGAGGAAGTAGGACACAACCCAGATCCAATTGTCAAAATTGCAAAATTTCTAAAGAAAAGGAGAGATTCATGATCGAATCATGTTTGATCAATAGCAAAATTGTTTTAATAAGGATAAGTTTCTTAAAATGAGTAGTGCATCATTTGGATATGTTAAAGAATTTATGAATAAATAATTTTTTTTAGATATTAATGATGTAATGCGAATAATGTAAGTATTGTTATTATTGTTATTTATAAAGCTTCATTATTATTAATGTGTTACTTATTATCGTTATTAATGTATTAATTTTTATTATTAATGACGATTCGAGTGAATAAGATAGTTTTCAATTATTAACTCATATACGAAAATGTTTTATTTTTAGTTCTTATGTTGTAATCCTTATGAAATGTAGAGGAAGGAGACTAGTTTCTTGTTCTCTGGTATCACCTGAAGAAGTCTTACGCAAAATAGAACGAAATATTGTGGGTATTAAAGGAGTGTTATAATATTAATAGAATTTCAAGGAGTAATTATTTTACAAGATATATGAAAGATGTTTATATAATAATGAAAAGGTTATTGAACTTTTTCAAACAATAGTAATAGAAAAAATAGAAACAAATTGATTTTTTCTTTAAATCACGATATATTTCTATTTTAATGGCGAAAAGTACTTTTCAAAGAAAAGTACAGAGCCCTGATTATCCGCGAGTGCCGAGAAAAATTTTTTTAATTACGAATCTCAAAAAAATAAATTTTAATCTAAGCCAACAACAGGGAAAGTACAATAGGCCCTACAGTGCGAAGGTCGAAAATTACTGACAGGTTTATCGTGCATCGTAATCCTATAGGCCTTCTCGGAATTTGTGGATGAATGGCAGGCTCTTGCTCAGCATAAAGGTTTCTGCTGTACTGTACATATTTTAAAATTTTTGCATATTATGTTTTTTGTATAATAAAAATTAGTTTTTATGCTGAAATATTTTTTTTTCGTGTTTCCACCTCTTTTTTAGTCTTTTTTCGGGTTATCCGCGATTATCCGCGGTACCCTTGCCACCCAATTCCGCGGATAATCGGGGCTCTACTGTAGCTGAAACTTCTCTTCTGCGTTTTTTTATCAAAAAGTAATATAAAATGCAGTGTAATTTTATCAGAAAGAAATATCTTACACAGTCGGTTTTTCTGCATTTTGTAAACAAAGGGAGAGAATTCGCTCGACAGAAAAAGTTACAAAATAAAAAGATAAAAAGAATTTCAATAAATTACGAAGCGGCAACAGTAATTGGAAGTAATATCAATAATATTAATTAATAATTAGATTATATAACTGTTTATATAATGTTTTTAAAATAGTTGTTTCCCCTACTCTCTTACAATCACAAGAATGTTCCGAAGTACCTGTAAATAAGCATAATAAGTAAATACGTAATCTCTGAGAAAATTTTTATATTTATTGTATTATTACTATATAAAAATGCCTATATATATGTTTCTCAGCTAAGACAACAAGGCGGATTAAGGACCAAAGCATATATTGCAAGTGTAAAAAGGTGTGCGGGGTGGGGGATGTTAGGGATGTGTGATTGTGTCCATTAATTTTCTAACTATGCGTGTTGGGTTGAGTATCACAGCCTTCTGGAGTTGTGTGTAAGTTTTTTGTGAAGTCCTAGTGTGCTGAGGCTGTGCTGCAATGTGTGAGGCACCAGACCAGTGACAAGCATGACGATGAGTACAACACGTACTCGGTCCTGCCTCCACTGCTTCTGGAGTTCGTGTGGTAAGTCGGTGAATTTACAGATCCTGTCTGCATGAGTTTTCTGCATGTTCTTGCTGATAGGTATTGCAATGTCAATGAGGTAGGTTTGTTTATTAACCTTATCAGCAAGTGTGATGTCCGGTCTGTTGTGGTGTATGGTTTTGTTTTATAAATGGGGCAGTCCCATTACAGCTTGTTTGTGAGTGACTCTTAACATGCTTTATGGGGTGTCCTTGTAGTACGAGACCGTGTTTTTAATATGAGTGTTTGTGTGCTAGCTGTTGATGAACGATCGACGCTACCTTATTGAATTGGTGGACGTAGTCTGTTTGGGAGAGAAGGGACAGCCTGATTTTATGTGACCTGTAGTCTCCTGTGTAGTGTGGCACTTCCTGGATGTGTCGTCGTGCGTGTTTCCATCACGTAAAATGTGTTTCTTGTAGTTGCGTGTGAGGATGACTTGGTCCTGTAGCGCGATCATGAACCCTCCGGTCTCCTAAACAGCTCACCACTCGTCAGCCATCTTTCGACGCTTCCATGTCGACATGAGGCTGGCTGAGTACAGCAAAAATCAAAACAGCACATAAAGCCAACAACACTTTGGGCAATTTACTCACAAGAAAAAAATTGAAAATTGACAAACAGGATAAAACAGAAGTTGTATATGTTATCAGGTGTGAAGGGGATGGGAATAAGTATATATACGTGGGAGAGACAAAAAGAAGGGTCTCCACGCGTATGAAGGAGCACGAGAAGGCTGTGAAAATTCATAATAAGCAATATTTAACGGCGATTCATAACCAACAAACAGGGCATGAAATAATGCATAATAATCCATAATTTATGCTACAGAAAAGGATTGTTATCTCAGAAAATTTCACCAATCTTTAATAATCAATACGTATAGATGCTACAATACAGAGGTGTTAATCCGAAACGCATTATTGTACGATTTAAGGTGATACTATTCAAACTTTGATGTTATTATTAAGAATATTCTTTGTATTTTTATGTAGCCATAATGTAGTTATGGTTAATTTATGTTTTCAGTTCATTATGTAAACATCTGAGGACGAGAAATTCTCGAAACATGTCATGTAAAGGAAATACTATTTATTTATAAAGATTTGTGTGTTATGATCCTTTCTAATAATAATAATAATATTAATAATAATAATAAAATACAGTCCATTTTACAAATTTCTAACTTAAGGGTGGGTGACCCCCTAACTTTAATTGCATTTTTGAGATATTAATTTTCTGGAAGAAAGGATTTTTTTTTCGGAATAAACCGTAAGAAATCCATTACAAACGAACCCCGTTTTATCAATTTCTAATTTGAGGGTGGGGGTGGGGGGCTAGCAAGAAGGGAGGCCCCCACAACTTTAGTTGGATTTTTTGGGGTTTTAACTTTCCTGACCAAACGATTTTTTTTTTCGGAACCTTCCAGAACAAATCCATCACAAACGAATCACGTTGTCCGTTTTTTTAAATTGTGATTTGGGGGGGGGGGGGGGGCAACTTCACAGACATAAAAACATAAACTTATTGAAATGGAAATAACAAATTTCAGGAGTTAAATACAGAATAATTAATTTCTTTTTCTCATCTAATATTGAGCTACATTCAAATGTTTTTATGAGAATATTGTTTTACACCGTAATATTTTTCAGCTTCGAAATCTTTAATTGACTATTTCAATAAATTGGATAAATTTTATCAGCACAAAAGCAGCGATTCTTTAATAATGAATAACAAAATTATTTTTGTTGTGTATTAAGAGAATTTTATTAGTGCTGTTCTAATATTTACAGAGGATAGCTAATTAAATTAGAGTGCAATGACATGGAAAATAAAACTAAAATTTTGATCACGTATCAGTGAATATTGTCTGAACGTTGTTCCTTTCAAGCGTCGGCATAATTTGATCAGTGACACAAAAATATCCAATTAGGGTGGTTGTTTGTTGTAAATTTAATCCAGTTTATAGAGAAAGTAGATTTTTAGGAATCTCGAATATAATCATATAAAACGGCTTCAGCTAAAATGTAAGTGACTATGATATTCTATAGAAAGGTAATTTGTGGAATGTTTTATTAATATTAGCAATTTCAGTCTACAAGTACACCTCAAAAACAAATTTTAAAAAAATATTTAAATGGCACTCGCCCTCTATGCTGTTTGCTGTTCCTATGATATGGACTGAGCAGAAGGACCACTTCTTAAACTGTTATTTCCCTTGTTATTAAACTTGTTACCGTTTAACCAAACTTTCTGGTTTCTCATCAAAAAACAAACAGTGTAGGCTGTAATCAAATCCGAAAAATCCAGCAGGATCCTATGTTCGAGGAAAAATTCACCGAAACAGAAAATGTGGCGTGCTGTGCGTTCAAAGACGTATGTTCGAAATTCCTGGGAAATTTGTTAAGGGCATATGAGGTAATGGGCTGCAATATGTCCCTTAAAATTCATTTCCTGCACTCCCATCTTAATTTCTTTCCATTCCTTCGAACTTGGGAATGGTCAGCGACGAGCACGGAGAAAGGTTTCACCAGCAAATATCCAAAATGGAAAGGCGATATGCAGGAAAATGGTCTTCTAATATGCTTTCTGACTACTGTTGGTTTCTTGTCTATGTGTGTTCCGGGCCAAGCAACAAAAGAAAGTCTTCCAGAAAAACATTCTAAAATTGTAAGTTCTTAACATTTTTTTTAAAGTTATTTGCGTGAAATATTTTTGTTTTGTTTTTTAAACTCTTTGACATTTTATCAGTAATCAGTACATCCTTTTCAATAAAATGGGTACTTTTGAACGCTGAGTGTAGTAAATTTTGACCCTGGAACTGCAACTATGAAAAAACATCAAATATTTAACCAAATTATTTAATTGGTTGCCAAATAACGGAACGTGATAGAGAATTTTTGACTTCAAATTCGAATTTAGGAGACCCGAATTAGTAACTGCTGGGGATACTTTTAGCAGAACCCTACTAATATGCAGAGTACAGAGCAATGAATGAAAAACAAAACAAGTTATAAAATTCATAAGATTTAATTTGGGCTTTTTTTTAAATTTTCCAAACTAGTATGTACAATGGAGATAATTTTTGTCTCCGTATTTCACAATAGCTGAGTACTTTGATTGTTCAGCCTTAATGTTCACAAGCACACTATTCTTCTTATAATAAGGTTCTCTCACTAACACAATTGTTTTACGGTTGCACTATGTATCGTACTACACTTTAGCCGATTAACTTATAATCTTCATTTCATTTACTTAAATATTTTCACTATAATATTTCAATATATTATACACTGATCTAATCTCTCTAGATACTATAACACTAGCACTACTTTTCACTTGTATGAATTTAATTTATAATTATAATAATCTAATCACTTGTATGCTATCACACTTCCCGTGTATCACTTAGCACTATTATTAATATCGTTTATTACGATCTCTATTTCGCTTTAATCACCTTATGTGAATTTTAATAAATTATCTATTACGATAAGTCACTATCTGCAATACTCAAATAAATCTCCACTTCTTTCTTCTTATAATATCTTTATGGCCCATCCAAAAGTAAGATAAATAATAGTTCATTACTTACAGATTTGTAGTCGCTTGCAGACTTCTTCTTTATACCTCACTGTCACTGAATTAAATCCACTTCTCTTTGTAGATTTTAGAAGCACTTTTACATCCAATTTCGATGATCCAAATATGGCGGGTTTCTTCCTCGTCATATGATCACTTCGTTCTCGATGTCCAATCACATCGACGTTCATAACCTCTGGAGCAGTATTGGCTTATTCCAAAATTTCTTCTTAATACTTCAACGGAAAATATACTTATAGTTCAATTAATACTTGATATGGATATCCGTCGGTATTTAGTACCTTCGAATAAATAATATTAAAGTCTAATTATTCCCTTACTTCGAGAATAATAATAATATTCAGGCAGTTCCAGGCTTGGAGCGTTCCACTCCTTCAATAGGGTTCAGGGTAGCTTCACTATTTGATTTCAGTTCTTGTAATAGCAGGACGAATATATTAATTACAATTAGCTTGAATACTTCTTAGTATTAGCCTACGATAGCTTATCTATCACTTCAAAATATCTTCCGATTCTTCTAATTACTTATACTTTGTGAAACAGTATTTTCAAAGTTCCTTCACCTTAATATTATCTTGCGTCTTAAACGCTTCTCTCCCTCAAGTTTCCTTTGATTGAACTCTTCTAATCCAGGAATTTACTTTGTATTTAAAGTTGACTTGCAATATTCGTTTATCGGAAATGTTAACTGCGTCTTCTTTTCTTTAAGACTTAAGTTTAGCCTGCTTTACCTTCGAATGGATTCGTTCATTAATCTTCAACGTTCCTTCTGCCTTTCATTCTTCGTAATAGTTCAGTCCAACTCGGACTAACCATTCACGCCCTTTGGAAAACATCCTTTCCAAATTAATAAAGATTTCTATCGGAACTAGTCGGCTACCCGTCGCTTCGCTCCGGAAGCCTCGCGTATGTAACGGAAAACAATTTGTTATTTATTAAAAAAACACACACACACAAATTACATCAAGTGAAATAAAACTAAAATTTTTTTAAAGTTTTTTTTTATTTTAATTTTTGATGTATATATTCTCTCAATTCACGACTGCTTTTAGAATCAGCGTGTGAATCATATATCTGTGATATATTTTTATATTTTATAGAGATTAGAATGTAATCCCTGTGGTCTAATGCCTAAGACGTCTAACTTCGGAGCAGAAGGTTGCATGTTGGATTCCAGTAGATAACTTGTAGAAATTATTTCTATTTTTGTAAATTACAATAATTGCACCAGACCGAGAGAGAAATAAAAGATTTTCGTAATATAGATACAATTTTCAGTCGCTTTTGAGCTACAAATAGTGAGCTTTCAGTATTCTACTTAATAGAAATAGTGCTTCTTTCTTTCTTGAGTCTCTTTTTTTTATTTCCATTGATACTTTACAGTGGTTTTTGAGTTAGAAATAGTGATTGTTTTTGAGTAACAAATAGCAATTTTTCAGTATTCTACCTAATAGAAATAGTGATTATTTTTTTTTCTGTTCTTTTTTATCCAATTCCAATTGATACTTTTCAGTGGTTTTTGAGTTACAAATAGTGAAAATTATCTATATCTATTAGCTAGGCCATCAGATTGTTCGATATAGATATTTGAAGAAGAGATTTCAGATGGACGTTAGTTGATATAGATGATAAATGAAGATCATAGCTTGTATACGAAATTCTTCGCAACAAATTGATTGTGAGTATTCTTTAGAGTGAAGATAACCAAATTCTGTTGAATTGTGACTCAAAGACCTAAAGTTGTATGTGAGTTAAGACAACGTTTTCCAATTATATGGCAACTTTATTTAGAGTTTGTCCTTGAGCTTTATTGATAAATATCGCATAAGAAGGTCTGATCGGAAATTGTTTTCTTGTGAAAGTGAATGGAAGTAGATTACCGCATGGTTCCATAGACATCCTATGGATGAAACAAAATCTCCTTTGTGAGTTCTGTTATAATTTCGGTTTCTATGAGATCATTATCGAATGAACAGCATTTAAGTTGAGTTCCATTGCAGTATGCAAACTTGGGATTGATGTTTCGCAACAAAATTATTGGAGATCCAATCTTCAATGACAAACGATGTTGAGGAATTCCGCTGAGATTCAATGCGTTCAGACACTCGGGCATATAGAGATGTTCGTGTGGTGAATTATCAGAAGTGTCAATTTTATTCGCACTTGTATTGTATGCTCTGTAGTCTCTCCTTGTATTCTTAGACTTATCATTCGATTGATGTTATCGACACTCTCGTTCATCTCGTTTATCCAATTCCAATAGATACTTTTCAGTGGTTTTTAAGTTACAAATACTGATTTCTCAGTATTCTACCTAATGACGTACTGCTTCTTTCTTTTTTGACTTTCTTTTTAATTACAATTGTTACTTTTCAGTCAAAGTCAGTTCAGTTTTGACAGATAAGTCAAAAAAGCAATATGAAGAGAGTTGTAGTTCCCATGGCCTAATGGGTAAGATGTCTGACTTCGGATCAGAAGGTTGCAGGTTCGATTCCTGTCGTGGATGTTTCATTGAAAAATTCTTTCTATTTTTCATTCTCACAGAAAACTGCGCCGGACAGACAGACACGCAGACAGACAGAGAAATAAACGATTTTAGTAATATAGATTAAAGTTCCACTTCAGCTTCATAATACCATGGTTCAGCTCCCTGAGACTAACTGCTTCTAATCACTAACTGCTTCCAACTCTTCGGAGGCGACCCTCTTTGACGTCACAATTCCATCACCTCACTCACGTTATAAATTTACATATTTAAATTTTCTTTCGAATACTACAATTTCAAAATTTAAAAAAAAATTTGTTTCAAGCAATTTTCTTATTATCATCACTAGAACTCAAAGTAATTAAATTATTTAATCCGAATAATTTAATATATCACAGCAGTAACATTTTCATTTCATGGCATCAAAAAAGTTAAAATTTTGTTGTACAGTGTAATAATTTCGAAACAGAGATGATTACCTGAAATAAAGAACCTGGACTAAGAGTTACTTTTTCTTTTTTTCAGGGTAAATAAATACCGCAGGGCATTATAGTTTTAATCTCTTCTAATTTGGAATGTGTCTTAATATGCGTAGAAGAAAAAAAAATAGAAAAAAAAGTGGAATTACAGATGTTCTTTCGTCCCCCTATTGTTTGTCTAGAATCCTGATCACTCAGAAACTAAATAACCGAGAAAGCTGAATTTTTAATCATAGATGTAGGTTACTTCATGGAAGATTCTTAGTGATTTCGACAAAAAACGGACTAGCCCTTAGGAAATATGAATCGTCAACATAAATGAATGAACAACTTTTTTTTAGCTACCCCGTAAGGAAGAGCTATTACACTTCCGGTTTGCGTGTAAAGTACTCTCCACAGATACAACCGGAGTTGTTTTGCGTTTATTACAAAAATACTATGAATTGACTTCTTTTTTAGGCGCTCTTTTTTACAATGTGGATATTAAAAAATTGGCACACAACTTCGAGCACCTCAGCTAACAGTAGCAACACAATAGCCTAAGTACGTGCTAATCATTCTATAAAATATGAATAAAGCATTTCTGCATCCATTTTCATATGAACTTTTTTTCGTTATTTTGCTACGTTGGGCCTTTAGGTCTGGCCATCCATCTCTGGACTAATGTATACATTGTATCTACATTAATAGTTGCTATCTTATAAAGGAAATGTTTTACTTCATAACAATTACTTTCGTTAAGCTTAAAATACATAGTTATTACTTGCGTTTCAGTATATAAATACTGTTAAATGTTAGTTTGTCTTGATTCAGTGCTGATTGCTAGATAGAAAGATAATTAATTGACTAATTTATTATGTCTAAAAACAACTTTTTTTTTATTAATTTTAATAAAATGGCACTTCGTAAAGCAAGTAGTAGATCAGTTTCAGTTTCATTAAGAAAATCATTATGGAACACCCTAAAAATAGCGCTGATATTTTCATACTTTCGTATGTATAGATACACAAAGAAATGCTTTTCAATATTTTGGAATCATGCTTTCTTTAGTCAGAATCAGAAGATAGAATTGACAGCAAAGAGAACTGCACCAAAGTTTCCTTGGCTTATTTGCCTGAAGTAAATTGGTCTAAAATACAGACGTTTAGATGAAAAACATCTGAAAAGTTCTGTTGGAGAAAATTTGTTCTGTATTTACCATTCTTTAAAGATATATTTTCAAAATTCAGTTTTAGAAATGCTACATAGAAATGCTAAATATGTGGCTGAAACCACAGCCGTTTCTAGGTGTTTTTAGGCGAAAACTGAAAAATGCCGCCCCCTCCCTTTCAAATGCACACGTGTGCACAGGGCGCAAGAGGGAGGGATGTATCATGTCGCGAGATAGCACACGCGCCTCTTTTCATAATTATTTGTTTAATAATTAATAATTTCGCAGTTTGATATAGATGAAAAAATTAATTTTTTCCGTCCTTCGGCCGCCCTAAAATCTTGCTGCCCTAGGCGGCCGCCTAGTCTTGCCTAATGGTAGAAACGGCCCTGGCTGAAACCGAAGCCCAAATTCAATTATCAGAAGAGGGTTGGGGCTATTTTTCAATTATATCTAAGTAATTTAGTAACCAGAATAGTATTGATGTGTGCGGTAACCAACAAAGCCATGCCGTTCTATTGCCAAGGTCAACGAGAAACGGAAAAAATCAATTGAATTATGCAGATTTTTGAACGCATTGTTATCAGATCAAGTTTAATAATCATGTAGCTCAGTTCTGAAGTCTTGTAATTTATAATAAATTCAAAATGGAAACCTGAGTCTGATGCAAATTCGATTGGTCGCTTTTATCGATGGATGTACACATTAAAAATCAGGGAAAAAAGCAAAACAAAACAATTTAACATATCAAAAAGAAAATGACTCAAATTCGTCTGATACGCAAATTTCATAAAGTTGAAAAAGTCATTGAAGTCAAGGGCGATATGGATTCCGTGATTAAACAAAAGTACTATGAAAATAATCTTTACATTGCTTTAATGTAACAAAAAAATTTAAAAAAATTCTAAAAAAAATTTAAGGAAATATTGCAATTGAAAACAAATAAACAAATATAAATATTTTGTGAATGAACCTTTTCAAAATTAAAGATGTATCTTTCTCTTGAACAAAAAGAAGAGAGCAAATGTGAAAAAATTGCTTTTCTGTGGGTTTTTACAGTCTCAGCTAATTTTCAAGTTTCAAACCATGGTCAATGTGTGACAGTAAGACCACGCAAATTGTATAACATCTGATGTTTATCGTTTTCCTTTTTTTAAAAAATTGATTCTTTATATTAAGTCACGGACTAATTATTAAATATTTCATAGGTTTTGTTAGATTATGATTTATTATTGTAGTAAATTCGCGGATTCTTCTAAAATTACATGTTTATCGTACGTGTAGGTTTATAGCTATATTGGCTTGCAATTCTTTCTTTTCTTGAATATTTCTTCCATTTTCTATAAATTACTATTAACTTCTTAAATACAGAAAAAATATTCAGTCAATTCGTGAAGAGATCTAAAAGGGAAGAACCTCAAATCCAAATCCAGATAATATTAAACTTGGACATATTCAAGAAATATTAGACAAATGATATGTACAGAAATATCATTATCCTACTTGAAAAGTTAATTTCTGAAGAGACATCCGCTTGCATTCCTAAAATGTTATACAATCTTTCTGCTTTTAATTTTCTTGCAGATCATTTTCCTAAACAAACTTTTTTCATGAGATTGTCTGTTTTTTTTCTCTTCTATTCTATAATTTCCTTCCAATCCAACGAAAGGATCCTCTTTTTCCATGATTAACCTTCTCATTTCCTTTAAGTGTTGAAGAATTTTCTGGAAGAAATCCTTCAACTAAATTGATTTCAGTAAAGAATGGAACTTTTCAACTAAATCACAATCAACTGCAACTAACTGATTTCAAAATGACATATTGGCATAATTTGATTCCATTGGAACTGAACTGCTTCGGAGCGGTCGAGACACAAAAAAAGCCTTCTTTGGCATCCTTAAAGAGGGGGTGTGTTTGCTCGTGTCGCAGCCAATTAAGCGCTTGGAACGCCGCCTTGTCTTCACAAGGAAAAGAAGAGCAGGAGGAGGAGAGGAAATAAAAGAGAGGTAGACAATTAATTAGAGGAAAGTGGTGTTAAGTGTTCATTGTGAAGCCACCAAGGACCTGTTCCATATTAAAATGTAATTAAAGGCGTGTTACAATTTCATATCAAAATGAGAATCTTTACAATAAAAGCTCTAAGTTAAAGAAGAAAACAGGAAAGTGAAGACAGCAGCTTCCCTATAAAGACTCTTTGTTGATATTTATTAAATTTGTTACTTAAATGAAAATTAGCAAGCATTTAAAAATATAGTGAAGAGCCTAAGTGAATCGATCTGAAGTTTCTTAATGATATCCTTAAAACATCTCATGGATATTACTGTTATTATTATAAATAAATCATGAAACAATAGAGGAATGAATAATTAGGTGAAGCTGTTGTAATTCATTCCATTATCATCTCAAAAATGTTCCAATGAAATGAAGTTTCCCTCAAGTACTAATTCAACTATGTGAGATCTTATAGCAATTTCATATTTACATGTAAGTACCTTACAGTTCTAAAGTATTTGCTAATACCGTATATGCTCCAATAGAGGCCCCCGGCGTTTATTTGCAAAACTAGCCTCGGCTCCCGGCGCTTAATAGAGACCGGCTGCTATTAGAGGCCGGCCATTATTAACAAAAACCTTCAGAAAGCAAATATTTTTATACATAAATACCGGCTAATATTACAAACAGATACTTTATTTGAATTTCACATTCTACAGAAGACTGTTAAAGATAAATGGCAATGTCTTTCTGTACCTTTGCTGCTATTCGTCGTCCGAATCCGCAATTTCGGGCGGCCGCCTCATCGGAAGTTTCTTTCGCGTATTCCACCGCGCGAATCTTAAAGGCAATGTCAAATGACCGTTTCGGCGGCATTTTCTAAGGCAATTTACCGTAAGGTATTATGCACGACTATAAAGATACGGACGCTTACACTAGTACCGGTAGGCAAATATCAAAGATCCGGCTACTTTTAGAGACCGGCTACTATTTCACCGTGATCCCTCTGCAGCCCGGCGCTTATTAGAGACCGGCAACAATAAGAGCCTCGGCTTTTATTGGAGCATATACGGTATCTGAAAATGTCTTGGAGAAGAATTTTTATTAGAAAAGAATTATTAAATGAAAAAACAAAGGAATCAAGTTTGATTTTGTAAACTGAAATATTTTCGTCACAAAGCAATTTTACAATAATTATGTCTTTCTTTTCTGCTTGGGTGCTTTTTTTTTAATTTTGTCTGATTATCTGTCAAAATTAAGTTTTGTAAAGTTAAAAAAATGTTAAAAAGTTAATTTTTAGTCTATTTCACTTGGACAAATCAATTTCAATTTTTTTTTTATATAGGTGTGTTTCAAATGTCTTAAGCCAGACTTACTCGTGGAAAAGAGACATCTTTCTTTCATAATGAAAATTTTCTGTGGAGAAATTGATGTGTAAAAATGACAAATGATTTGCAAGTCAAACAATGAACTATTGCCATCCACGATGTGCACGAAGAAACAGTCATTCTGGTATGTTCTATCCGAAATATGTTTAAATTAAAACATTTTTACTACGACTTTGTGGATTTCAATCAAATGGTGGGATGTGGAAATTTGCTAGAAGTTGCAGTCGGTTTATGTTTGAAATTTTTACCATCTTCAGAGTTCTTCGATTGTTTTTGATTGAAAAAACAAAAACTTAGTTCACTTTCTTTAAAAAACATAAGGAAAAACTTTAAAAAAACTACTTTACGTTTATTACAAGTTGAGAAAGAACAGATTCTAATAAATGACTGATTCATAAGAGAAATGTAAATAAAATTTGATACGGAACCCAACTGTTATTAGAGAAGTAACTACAACAAAAGCAACCAATAAAGATTTAAGGAACCAGTGAAAGTCGTTTTCTTAGACAAAAACAGGTAAACCTCGTAAACACTCATCAAGCGCTAAATTTCAAGCAACTGCCCGATGAACCATTGTTATCTAATCGACCATCTACAAAAAGTGATTCTGTGGATGATTCGCTAGAGAATCCTTGTCTTGATTGGAAGCGATGATAATAAATTGGATAAATCCTTTGATGTTCAGTGATTTAATCAGGGAACTTCCTACGAGTCTCAAAATCTGAGTTTACTACGACAAAAATAGTTATTTCAGTAACTTGCTTTGCCTTTCTTGCTTTGGATCAACGGATTTTTCTGTTTAGATAAGATTTTCTTTATCTTATAGGTTCGTGATTTAAGAGAGAAAGGCTGCACAAAAGAAAGGACTTTGTTTTAAAAGGGTTAAAAAATTGTTCCCCTGAAAAAAAAATAATAAAAATTTAAAACGAATATAAAACAAAGTCAAATAAACAGAAATATAAAGCAAACATTAAATTTACAAAGGCTACAAGAAATAACTTGATCTGTTATGTTTACAAAAAAAGTAAATTGTCAGAAGCCTGAAATCAGGTTTATTCTGTTAACTTAACTTCGTCAACTGCTAAGAAAGTCCGTGACATGCTGCGGAGTATATAGCAAAAGAACGTCTCATTCTTCAACTAATCAGGCTATAATTAAGATCTCAAATAACGGGGAAACTCAATTGATTGTTGATTGTTTAGACACTGTGAAAACTGTTTACAATCGTAGCTTTCTTAATTGTGCTTTAAAGTAACATGTACAGAGATAAACAGAAATTTGTGTATTTATTCTTTATACTGTATGTATAGAGACTGTGCGAAGTTATTACGATCTCTTTTGGCTCAGTGGAATATCCCTCATTTAACCATCACCTGAATGAGTACGGTTTGTACAACTCAACTGTACATGTAAATAGGAACGCAACAGGTACTAGCCATCAATGTATTGAAATGGTTGAAGTGTGAAAATAAGAAAACCAGTTTTCTATCAGATTTCCAACGTGGGATGATCACCTGAAAGTTGGAAGACAGCACGATTGGTGAACAATGCCTGTTCCGCTGTCAGCACCTAACAGAACAGTAGAGACATGGAACCACTCGAGCCAACTGACTAAGCGCTACTGACCATTGAGAGCCCGAAAAGAGCCTTTAAGTCGTCGTCTATTGGTATCCATCAACGTCTGTAATAATATCGAACAAATAATAAGGACTACCAATGTATCCCCCTAATGTGTTGAAGGTAAACATACAAAAGAATTCTTCGCTCTTTTGCAGCATCCGCGTCGAGTACACGTTGACGGGTGGGTTCGGCAGAAGCGGCTAATTTTGTACAAGGACACCGGCATTGGGCCTTGGAAGTTAGGCGGAAGGTTCCTTTGTGTGAAAAGTTCGGTTATGGCTCCAGCTATTCCGAGTGGATGAACGGTACAGGATCAGACGGACCTCTTCACATTCCCACACAGGCAGACCGAAGTGTCATGGTTTGGGGATGTTCCAAGGTTCCATTGTTTGGGTATTAGACAGTTTAGTAGAAATTCAATCTATCATTAGTATTGTTGATTACGGATGATTATTGTTGCATTCACTTTTAAATTATTGCGTCAAATCAGTCTGTCTTCACCAGAAAATCAAAGATTTTACCTAATGTTGATTTTTGGATATGGCGACGAGCTTCGGCTTTAATTTTTTAATGCCGTATCGTTGGTGACTTTATTTTATATTACTTAATTCATTTTGAGTTGTTTACTTTCTTCTGATTTTATCTGCATCGGAATCGACATTTTCATAAATCTTTTAACTTACAGAAATGAAATCCACATTCTTTTAGACAGTTTTGTCGAATGAGTTTTAACTTGTTATTCATTTAATGAAGTTGACGAACAGAGATTGCATCTAAATATTTCATTAACAATTCTACACTTAATGACTTAAAAGAAAATTGTTAATTTTTTTTTTTGAAAATCGAGTTGCTACTATATATCCTATATTGTATAAACTAAAACATACACTGAATTTCTTTTTATTTATTTCTGTGTAGTCTCATGAATCTTTCAGGTATTAGACGTAATATAATAATAATATATTTATAGGCCAGAGACTGATTTCCAGGCTGCTAATACAAATTATAGTTTACGATCGTGTACATGAATGATATTAAATTATTGCTTAATCATTATTTATCTGTTTTGTCATTATTTTATTAAAGAAGCATTATAAAGTGGATATCGTTTTCAGATATCGTTTTCGTCATTGAATTTTGCGATTTTTTTTTTATTATTTTTCTAAAAATTAACTTATTAAATAATTAGAATTTACATGTATAGGAGTTAAAAGATATCTTAAAAAAATTAAATTAAAAGTGTGTTTGTGTGAAAGAAAACTTATCTTTCAGTATCTTCCATTTCAC
>JAFIDM010000007.1:49454705-49475931 GCA_023159025.1 Thereuonema tuberculata
CGTAATGTAATGTAATCCTCACACAAAGGGTTATTGGCCGTAATAATAAACTAACAAAAAGAAATACACTTAGATTAAAAAGAACGAATAAAATCACATGAATAGTGTCGACCTCCAATTTCGGAGACTTTCATTGGACGTAATGAGACCAAGTAGTGTTCCGGCTTATAAAGGAGTGCAACAGCCAATTTAATAAGGGTGAATCCATTTCGAATAGGTAAGAACCAGAATCCTTTCATGAAGCATGCAAACCATGAAGAGTTTTATCAGATAAAAATATAGAGTATAAGCATAGACCGAATAAATGCCTATCTGATCATTATACAGATAATTCCTTATAATAAGAACAGACTCTCAATTTCCGTAAGTAATTATCGTCTTCATACCGGTGTCGAGATTATGCACTGTTTGTTTTTACTTGACAAGCTGTTTTATAAAATTACCATTGTTGTTGTTGTTAGGTTCCATCAAGTCGTCTACGACTTCTGGTGACCTCATGTACTAAGGCTCTCCAAACAGATCTATCATTTGCTGCATATCTTAGTTGTTGCAAAGAATTCCCGGTAGCTTCCTTTATATCTTCCAACCATCTTATTCGTTGTCTTGCTCTTTTTCTCTTCCCCTCTACCTTCCCAAGCATGATTATCTTTTCAATGGAATTATCCGCTCTCATAATGTGGCCAAAATAAGATAGTTTTTGCCTTAAAATCAATGCTTCCAACGAATAGATTGGTTGAATCTGATCTAAAACCCATTTGTTAGTCTTCCTTGCAGTCCATGGTACTCTCAGAAGTCTTCTCCAGCACCAGAGTTCAAAGGAGTCGATTTTCTTTCTTTCCCTCTTTCGCATTGTCCAACTCTCACAACCGTACATCATCACGGGAAAAACCATTGCTTTCACAATCCTAATCTTGGTAGATTTAGAGATGTCTCTGTCTTTCATTATTTTCTCCAGGTACGACATTGCTCGCAGCTCAACAAGATTCTTTTCCCTATATCTTCTGTGCATCCTCCATCCTCATCCAGTCTTGATCTCAGAAAATCAAAGTGTGAGACTTTCTCTATCACCTCATCTCCGATTTTTAGCATTCCTATTTTTTCCTGTTGTCATGATCTTCGTTTTCTTAATGTTCAATCTAAGTCCAAATTTAAGCTTTCATCTTTTACAATGCCTAGAAGAAATTCTATGTCTTTTTCATTTTCTATCAACAGGGTGGTATCATCTGCATATCTTAAGTAAATTACCATTAGACATTGCATATATGTGCTCTCTGAAGTTTGTTCACAATGGCCTCTTTGTCTCACCTATATATAAGCAATCTTGATTAATATATTTTTTACCGTAGATACAATGGAGCACTTGAGGATAGGCGGGGCTTCATAGTTCCAAAATATCCCACCATGCTACTGCTTCGCATGTGGGAAAAACAAAGCCATGTGCTTCATTTTAACCCTAATAGATATGGAGGCTGAACTAAAAGATTTGATTTGGATGCAACGATTGTAAGCCTTCCAAAATCTTCAGATTGGATATAGAGTTGATTATCGCCTATTGAAGAAGGCGACAGCAATATATTTTCAAAGAAGGATATAATTTAATGGATAACTTGAGGATAGGCGGAGCTTCGTAGTTACAAAATATCCCACCACGCTACTGCTTCGCATGTGGGATAAACAAAGCCACGTGCTTTGTTTTAACCGGTTTAGATACAGAAGAAATATTATATTAAAGAAGGATATTCCAAGCGTTTTTACAGAATTATTACAGTACTGGATCTGCACAGTATTGAACCATCGTCTTGAAATATCAAATATCGACGATTTTTTAAGTAATTCAAACAAAGTTATATGTTTGTTTATCCCACAAGCTCTCGCCGCATGTGGGATATACGTCATACGTGACGTCGATAGGGGCGTAAACCTCAAGTGGTCCATTGTTTTTCTAAATATCAATCTTTCTAATAAGCGAATACTGTTTACTAATAAACTTAACAAGAGTATAAATTGGTTTAGAAGAAATTCCAATATTATTTCAAAATACTGTTTTCTTACCTATTTTATATCAGTTGTTGTTTAATTTTAAAAAAAACAAAAACAAAAAAAAAACAAAGAAAAAAAACTCCTGTATGATGAAGACGTCCGGAATTAAAAGTCGAAACTAGTCACGTGATTTTTTATTCTGTTCTCTTTAATCTAAGTGTGTTTCTGTTAATTTATCTTTTTTTTAAATATTTTGAATTTAGTAAATATTCTAACATAGTTAAATAAAATTTTATATTTTTATTACGCATTATTAAAATTATTCAGATACAAAATATTTCCAATTTATGTAATATACTAAAAAGAATTTATTTGTCGAAATACCTATTCAAATAAATAATAATAATAATAATAATACTCCTCCTCTATATATTTCTTGGTTTTCAAATATGCTAAAAGATTTCAATTTATGTTATGTTATGTTAAGTTTTAAATTATTATCATATAATAAAATATAATAAAATAACTTGATTATTGGATCATGTTAACGAATCTTCTAAGTGGAAATGGATGTGTTTATAGTTTATATAAAAGATTCAAAATATTTACTTCTAAACATTACCACAAAATCCATTTGGTAATCGGAAGCTAAAGGATTATGTTGGCATGGAACTCATTCACGCATAGCTGTTGCCGCTTGTAATGGATTGACTAAATAACAGAATTATTCATTAGATATACTAATAGTTTCAAATTTCTATTTCCGATATTAAAATGGAAAAATTGTCAATAGAATTTATTCATCAGATATTTACGAATAGAAAATGAATTACTATCTGTCAATAGTTTGAATTGGAGGCTTTAAATAGACAAGAGAAATAGATGATATATTACACTATTTGATAGATAGTTTCATTATATACGACAAAAATTACGAATTAAAATATTCTATTGAAGTGTACTTTTTTTTGGCATTTCTTCCAAAAACAAGGCATGTAGTTTATTTCTTAGGAAATTTTTCAAGCACTTGTAGTAACTTTTAAAATATCATAAAATAATGCTATGTGAATGTAAGAGTTACAATGTAAGTAAATGTAATGCCTTGTTAAAAATTATGATTTTTAAAGTCAATATGTTTGGGATAACATATGTTTTTGTTATTTTCGAACTTCTCCATTCCTTTTTTTCTTAAAAATAATCTTTATCAGAAATACTATTCTCATAAAAAAAGTAACTCGCGTAAGAGGTAAAATGATGCATTGGTACTGGAAACATGGATATTGTAACCCTTACGATTCTATCTCCAAGTTTCCAGTTAACGTGTTAATATGTCAGCACTTATGGAATTCCTGTCCCACAACTTTCTTTTCGAATCCTTTGTGCTGAAATCTAAATTTCACTCAGAATACTAATTATTAGCTACATTAAATATTCTTTAATAAACTGATATAAAAAAATGCTTCTAATAATTTTTGCATAAAAATGACATTGAAGTTGTCAGCACAAGATTCAACAGTCTTCTTCTTTGTTCTACATCTTCTTCTTTATTCCGAACAACACCGTTGCATTCACCCTCATTATCGATTGTTTTACAACAAACAAAACGAGAAGGAGAATCAAAGCTCAGTTCAGTTCATGCACCAATTTTTAACAACTAGCAAAATGCAATAATAGATAAAAAAAACTCATATGTAATCCTATTGCTTATGTACGGAGGTTGTCAATTTACAGCTTACCAGGATTATTGTTTTTTGTTTTGTTTTTTTCTTTAACTGACTTATATATTACAAAGAAAACAACACAAAACCGCACAACAACTAAACAAAAAAGCAAAACAAAAAAATCACTCAGCTTATTTTTGGATATTTTGCTGGGAATCGGAGACGGCGCCGTTTCGGGTTTCTGCACCCTCTTCACCCCAATCAGTGATTTTTTTTTGTTTTGTTTGGTTATTGTGGGGTTTTGTATTGTTTTCTTTGAAGTTTTATCTTGGTACGCAAGTTAATTTTGATTCAATGACTTATATATGTTTTTATTTATGTGAACAGCACTTTATATTTAGATTTGGATTTTGTGCACTAAGAGAATTTCCGCACATACTGGTTTATTCGAGAAGCTCAAAAATATTTTCGAATATCATGTTATTTAATACCTAACTTAGCTATGCATAAGTATTTCAGATATATTTTTGATGCCAAGTATTTTTTTCTCATAGTCGAAATGTAACTTTCAAGTTTTCTCTGTATCCGTTTGTATTTTAACTCCGTCCGCTGATCATAAAATAAAAATTAAAAAAAAGGAAAATTAAAAACAGAAAAAGAAAGATAAGCCTCACTAACAGCATTTGTTAATGATTTATTAAAACGAACAGAATCGAATAACAACTCCATATTCTATTTTGCGAATCAGGAGTCTGCTATTTACTTCAGGGAGTTAGCGTTTGGTTCCAAATGTCTTCTTTAATGTTTAATGCACATTCATGTTTGCTTTTATCAATAATTTCTTTCCATTACAATCGGAAATATTTCTGTTCACTTTTGATGTAGTTTGATCCCAAAGCCCTGGAGGTCCTCCTTTCTGATAAATATGTTGTTTAGTTGGATTTCTCTACAGACGAAACCAACTACGTTTTTGTTTGAATCTTTCTAAAGGCAGATACGAAAAACGAAAGTCTGTTGTCGGGACTAAAACTAATTCAATATTTAAAGACAAAGAAACAAGAAAGGCAAAGTCAAGAAACTGAAAACACGTTTGTTAGGTTTTGTATCTATAGATAAATTGCAGAAGTTTTGATTTATTTTTTTGTTTTGTTTTGGTTGATTTTCTTTATCTTAAACGCCCAACTATATGAGAAAAGAGTCTCAGAAGTCATAAAACGACAGTAAACGAATAGTTTCTTTTCAGGTAGACTGCTTCTTCAATGAGAATTTTATTTTTTTAACACCTGTACAGGATTAATAAAAGGACTTCATTTAGAAAGCTATCGTTCAAACATAAGAATAGAATTCGAAACTTACATCTCTATCAACGCCCCCTTGCGCCGACAGGTGACGTCAACGGACACACATTCATTAATAAAAAACGTTTGTCTTAGTGTTCCCTATCTCCCAAATATTTTGTACAAAGACTTTTTCAGCACACTTTATATTTATATTACATAAGGTGTTGCAAAACTTTCTATATAGATTTTAGTAATACACTCATGTCCATAAATTAAAGAAAAAGGAATTGGTGGAAAAAATTGCACGACAGTCATATGTCTTGCCTGAAAGCGAATCTATATGTCATACGTAGTAATCTGTCGCACTTGAGCTCAGGGACACGTGGAAGTCGATATAACCAACAGAACATCATTGAAATTTGGGAGGTGCAGATATCCAGACGTGGGTTGGCATTGTTATGGGTTCTCGTACACCTGTCCTTATCTTTGATAGATGCACCTTAACTGGCCAGATATACCGGGATGTGATTATTCAACAATACTTCTGTACCTTCATGTGTGCAATGGGACCTGCTTTCCTGTTTATGGACGCTAATGCATATCCTCATAGAGCGGACTTTGTCAATGAGTCCGTGGAAAAAGAGAATATCCGGCGTATATACTTGCCGCCGAGGATCCCCTGATCTAAATCCTGCTGAATATGCTTGGGGTATGCTCAGGAGACGCATTGTAGGATGGAATCATCTCGTTTCCTTTAAGAGCTCAGTGTAGCACTCAATATAGGAGGAGTGGAACTCTATTCCTCAGGAACAGCTCAATAATCTCACCCGCAGTAATACATATCGTTGTACGGCATGCATTTCTGTCTTATTCCATACCATTTCTGTAGAGCATTAAAATTTGCTTTTGTGCCAAGACGTGCCAATAACTGTGTGACTTTAAGCTTGCTTTTTTCCGTTGTAACAATTTTTTTCAGCCACGATTGTTGGTTTCGTGTGTTTTATTATCGTTTTCAGTTGTATCACACACATATGTAAACCAAATTGGTTCACATTAAATAGCTGCATGTGTCTGAATTTCCATGATCCTTAATTTATGGATACGAATGTAGATCGGGAACACCAAGATAACCTTTTTTTGTTAATGAACGTATGTCCGCTGACGTCATAATTTAGCTCTAAGGGACGTGTACGGAGATAGTGGTGGAGTCTGGACAGACACTTCATTGTTTACAATACAGTATGTTCAGTCACAAAAGGTGTTCAAAGTGGCGACTGACAACATTATTGCATGCATGACAACGTCGAATCATGGATTGTCGTACATGTTCTAAGATTCCTAGCATTTACTGAATACTTGCATCGGTGACAGCAATTCTTCCGACATCTTCTTCAGTGTATTGGAGTCTCATATACAATGTTCTTCCAGAAGAAGAATCGAGGCATATTAAGTCAGGTGATCTCGGTGGCCAGGAGATGTGTCCTCCTACCCTAAACGTGTCACTAAAGTAATCCCTCACATCACGGCTGAAATGTTCAGGCGCCCCGTTGTGTTGAAACATCATATATCTCCGAACGGCCAAGGGTACATCCTTCATAGCAGTTCTAGAAACTTTTCTTCAAGGAACACTCGGTAAATCTGTCCATTGAGTCGACGCGGTAGCACATATGGTCCAATCAACATATCGCGGACGACACCCACCCAAACATTGACTGCGAACCGTTGTTGATGGCTTGGCACCCTTGTGGCATGGTGATATTCTTCCGCCCAAATATGAGAATTGTGGACATTAATCACACCTTCACGTGTGAAAGTGACCTCATCTGGGAAGAACACGTAGTTTGGAAAACCAGACTGCACAACAATCTGCTGCAGAAACCAGCGTACGAACTCCATGCGACGAGAATTATCCGCAGTTTGTAATTCCTGAACCTCTGTCAATGAAATGGATGGAAATACTGATTGGTCAACATATGAGGTGTAGCACACCGAGAATATGTGCTACAGCTAGCGTACTTTTGCCTCGATTTTCCTCTATCCAGCCGGATCTCATCATCTACGTCAGGATTATGTACAATTCTCCCTCGACCAGTGTCACGCAATTTTTTCACGGAACATTCCAGCTCACATAGTTGCCGATGCAAATGCGCGAATGTTTGGTGAATTGGCAGACGTCTGTTGGAGAAGCGCTGTTGGTACAGCCTTGCAGCTACTCTTCCTTGTCCATTGGCAGCACTTTAAATCAGATGCATGTCAGCCAATTCTGCATTTGTAAAACGTTCCATGTTTTATTCAGTATTATTTCTCTGATTGTGAAATTATGACGTTCTTATTCGTTTCCACTTGAAGTAGACTAAACAAACAAAAACAAACGTACTATGTAACCACGTGAAGCGTCGTCATATGTCTTCTTGCAGTGTATTATTAATGTCTCGCATAGCTGTATTGTTGTGATTCCAGCAATAAACACTGTGACTACAGTCTGTTAAGACTGTTCGCTGGGATACACAGTAAAAACGTAATGTCGTAGAAATCTAATTACCAACAAAAAGAAATATTAAAGAGGAATATTAAACTACTTTCATTTAACATCCACTAGCAGAGCTGGGCTTCAATACTAAATATCTATAAATAAGGCTTTAAAAGAAAAAATCTCGCAAGAGATGATAATCACTTATTACCTTAGAAATCAAAACATAGACTTAATCGTTAATATGAATGTATTTCAATTTGCTATTTACAAAATGCTCAATCCTGTTGAGAATACAAAATCGCAATCACGTGAGTCTGCCTTTGACTTTAAGGTCAAAATAGAACATAAACTATTAAAAGTCTTTGGTGACACAGTTCTTTTCTTTAATGGACTAAAATACTTTTTCCAATGAAAGTGAATTGGTAATATATACTTATGCACACGTTTATGTCAATGTTCGAAGCGTTCTGGCTTCCACTAACTTTAAATAAATCTTCTCATAGTCTTTCTGGCTAAATACAAACAAGGAATATACTTACGATGACTTGCTTCTAGTATTTCGGAAATCCGGAAAATCACCATATCACTTATTGGTATATTCACTTGACTTATAGTAGATTTCACTTCTTGTTTATGCGAACGGGTAACAAGATGGCGTCCTTCATTCGATGTCAGTTCGATGAATATTTACATTTGGATATCCCCATGGAAACACTCTTATGATAGGGATAAACATTTCTGTACTTTTGTATCAATTGAATGATATTACGTCTTAAGAATTATTCAGGAACTTTCCTTGAACTCATACTGCATACTAGAGACAGTAAGCAATATATCTGAAGGACCATGTATCAGTGAACTATCTACTACGGAAACTTCAAGTTTATTTTTCTATTTATGAACACATAAGTTATTTCGTCACGATGCACATCACGCGGTAACAATTGCACATGAACTTTTTTTGTTAACAAACAACATGCTGCATGGGTGCAGATAACAACAGCTTTGTTTCACATTAGCTTTGTTGAAATGACGATCTATTTTTTTTCACTTAGCACTAATCATTATTTTTCTAATCTGAATTTGATTGTATAAAAATGTTAATGTGTGAAAACTTAGGTAAATACATCCCTTTGATTTTATTTTAACATCACTAAATAAAATCTATATTTCACACCACACATAATGTTGCTTGAGTCTACACATCTCATCAGTCAAAGCCTCCTAGCGCTGAAATATAACGTCAGCAGACATATATTCATTAACAAAAAAAGTTCATCTTGGAGTCCCGAAATACTTTAAAATCTGTAGAGAGTTTTGCAACACCCTGTTGTGATTACTAAAAGATATGTAATTATAAATTGTAATTTTCTTGAAATAACCTACGAGTATAATATAAAGCCAACTTGTTTTTGTTCTTAAAGGAAAAATTGAAAAATCTGTAAATTTAAAAATTCTAATAAAAATAGCCTCAACAAAATACTTCATATTTATATTTTAGTATGTCGTGATTATTATTATCATGGTAAGTATCTAAATATAGTTCAATTAGTATAAAGTGAATACCATAAAATACTAGGTAAAGAAAATGACTCACAACACCAAATCGTAGACTTAATTCTTACAAAAATGTACTCGGTGTTATCCCTTGCAACAACCCTGTAATGCTTACTTTATTTATCGTTATCCAAACTTAGCTTCAATTTCAAAACAAAACTACAGTAAATAATACAATTTAAAAATTAGAAATTAAAAGCAAATAACAAAAGGAAAAATTAAAAATCAAAAAGGGCATGTAACAAAATTTTAATTTAATTAAAAAGTATGGCAGGAAAAATAAAATTAGAAAGAAATATAAATACAGTCCTCTATTTAACGAACCTCTATTTTGCGAATTTCTCTATTTTGCGAACTTTTCTTTGGAACCAAGAACATTTTGCTAATTTCTTCGTAAAATAACCTCCAAATAGCGAAGTGCATTTTCTAGTTAACGAACTTTTTCGTGGTATCTATTTTTTTTTCTCCTTGAAATGTTTTTATTATTAATATTCCCTTAGAGGAAATGAAAGAAATGTGGATACAGCTGATGGAAAAAGAAGAAATTAACGATGATGCGCTGATTCATGATTAACTTTCACTTGATTTTTAAGTTGAGACCTCGGAAACACTAACTGAATCGGATATTTTGGACAGTGTGAACAATAAAAACAACATAGCTATGAATTGCGATGAAGATGAAGATGATGAAAATGGAAATTATCATGATGCAGAAATCAAAAAAAAAAAACCTTCGTATGATGAAATGCTAAAATCATTTGAAACAATCCAACGCGGATTACAATTTGAAGAAAATGCGCCTGAAGGGGTTTTTGGTGCATTGCAAAGATGCGAGACGTACTAAGAGCGAAAAGATTTTTTCAAAAAAAAAACTCAGACAAAATAAACTTTATTAGTAAAACGTAAGTATGCATATGGTAATGTATGCTTTATGTCATTAAAATTATTACTTTTTTTTTTTACTATTTATTGTTTATGTATTTTAAATCTGTTTTATATAGTTTAAAGTAATTTTAAAAGGTAAATCTCTATTTAACGAATTTTCCATATAACGAACATTTTTTCGGGATTTAGCGACTTGTTAAATAGAGGTCCGACTATACTATATACAATTACTCTTAGATATGAAATGGACGCAACCTGACGTTGTGATAAGCACTTACACGTAGTTACATTAGGCATTAAGTACATTTCAGTATTGCACAAAATAAAATTTAATTACTTTATCATTTTTTTAACCTTGCTTTCTACTTGTTTGGAAACAAGGAACGATTAACAATATGTATAAGTTTAATATAAATATTTTAAAGTGGACATCATTCTTCCAACTTTAAGATCTATTGCTATCAAACTTTATTGATCTGATTTTAATATATTTTATGGTAGTTCTGCCATCTGTTCTGTGTCCATTTCAATGTTATCGCTGTATCGTGTGAATCGAACAATCACCTGCTGAAACTATCATAAATTTGTTCGGTTTATCAAAAGCCACTTGTGGGGTTGAAGAGATATTAGCATCCCATCACACAGGCATCGATCACGGTCTTATTCGCTTGTTGAATCTATTATTTGCACGCTGTAAAACCACCGTCCAAGCAAATTGCCAGAAAAATCGATGTGGCCCCGTTCTTTTGCATTCGAAGTCTCAGTTTGAGACGATCGGAGGAACAAAAAAAAAAGCTTCTTTCAATACTGAAGATTAAGGGGAAGAATTAAAATTCACATTCTCCTTCATATAAAATTTAACCCGAACAGAGATTCGCTTGTCATTTGAGTTTAATTTCAAGTTCTATTGAACTTGTTCTCAGTAGAAAGCAAGGGAAATTACTCTTGCGTTATTTTTAGGACTTCATGCTATTAAATTTATATAAGGATGCTTCGACAAAAAGATAAAGAAAAAAAAAGCATCTTACTTAAACTTATTTAATGCTGTTGAAGTTTTCTGAAGTCTTCCACACAGAAACTAAGTTAATATTAACTTTCTTTATATGAAATCTACCCTTTCAGCATCGATATTTTTCATTAAGAAAAAATAGGCTCCTGAGATCGTTGTCGCTTATTTATCTATCCCTGTAAATTACCATCGAACAGACTTTCTGGAAACTGAAGATGAGTGTTTAGGCGTTGTCTTTACGTTTGTAAGTTCTATGAACTTCGACCAATTCATGCTGTGGCGAGATAAAATCATGTTATCATTGTATTTGTTTGTTTGTTTGTTTTATTTTTATCCCATAAAACGTTTGACGTTTTATTTAGTTCTTCAATATAAAGTTATTTGGTTATCTCTTGATAGAGACTTCCTTCGACCCTCTACTGCTGTTACATTCTAATCCACAATATTTCGACGATATTATGTCCCAGTCTTCCTTGGTAATTTAGCCCTTGTTCATTGCTGATGAGACAAAGAAATTAATTCAAGGAAACAAAAGAGGTGAAGAAAACACCATAAAACAAAGTAAGAATTAAGTATTAATTAAGCTTTAATATTATCGCATAATAATAAGATTTTTTACACACTTCAAGAGAATATTCATTAATTTTTACTTCCTTAAATTTATTCGAAATTTTCGATTCAACAATGAAATGATATTTCCATCCTTAACTAATATTTTAGTTAAGGGGTTAGAATTGTGTCCATTCATTAAGCAGTGACCTGCGCAGTCAGAGCAGTAATCTTCTTATTTGCCTTATTTTTAAGAAAATGATATTACTGTGCGATAATATTAATGCTAAATTACTACTTAATTCTTATTGTGTTGTATGTTGTTTTCTTAAATATTATATATTTTGTCTTGGTTTGTTTGAAACTGTTTCCTTATGTCATTCAGCAACGGATAAAGCTAAATTGTCATCAACCTGAGGAAGACTGGCACATAATACAGTCGAAATATTGTGTATTAAATATAGTAAACATTAGTAGAGGATCGAAGGAAATCTGTATCAATTTTATTATCCTTATCTAACTTGTGGTTGTCTCTTCTTTGTGTTTCAAATATTTACAAAAAAGTAGGCATCAAGTTCTTTTCGGAACTCATTTAAAACGAGCAAATAAACCCCAGCTACTGATAAATGATCAGGTCTTCGATTGAGCATTTCTAGACTTATCAGTTTTTTTGTGGTTGGTTTCACTGAACAATAAGATTGAGTGTATCTTGATATTTTGAACTTTACTGAAATTTTGGGAAAAAGGCTATGGAAAGGAAAAATATTGCTGAGCCCTGAGTTTTTAGCTATTAATCATCACTTATCTGTACATAGAAATTGATGCAGTATTAATGGAAGAATAAAAGTTAATCTTTGTAGATATTACACTTTTTTGAAATTTGGTCCATCGAATGGACCAAAGTCGAGAGGCCTTCTTAAAAGGTAGGCCTCAGGGAAATATTTATCTATGTCCTAAAATTATTACCTTTTTCATATTTTAAGTATTCATTATAATATCCTGAACAGTAGTTAAGATGCCATTATGTCTACAGTAATACTTGCAAACGCTGTAGTGACATCTTGAATTTGATTGTATTGACTTGGAGAAATTCGCTTGATGACGAGCAAAGGCGGACATGATTAGGAATAGGTCGTCGTTCGAAGCGGCTGTCGGTGCCCAACGTGCGTTAGAAATTTCGTTTTCTTGAATGAAAAACTGATGAAATATGATATGGATATTTTCCTTTTAAGAGAAGAGAAAAACATCCTAATCAAGTAAGGTCTGTACGAGATTCAAATAATGAAGATGACTTGCATGAAAGGGAAGCTGCTTTGTTATTGATTCTCAGCTCAGGAAATTGAAATTCCGTTTTTTGTTTAGTTTGTTGATACAAATTGAAGCTTAAATTTCATCAATAACTAACAAATAACGCAGCAAAAATGAAGTATCTTGAATTTCATCAGAGGCAATTTTTGCTTTTGTGAAAGAATCAAGAAAAAAATAATCAAATAATAGAATGACTTCCCACATGACTACCTTAGCTACTTCTTCCTTTCAGGAGCTTTTCTCCCAGTAGAAGATAACCAGGTAGGTTTCCTCATGTATATGACTTTAAGCCTTAAAGCATGTATATTCTGATTGAATGTTTCCTTAAGCTGTTTTAGACTTCATTGTGATATCTTTTCTTATACGATTTTCAAAGCAGTATTATAATTAACATCTAATATGATCAAAAAACTGAACTAAAGTTTTCTCTCTTCAAATATTGCAATTTGTTGGACAGGCTTAGACATTTCTTAGACATATCAATGCAATAAGTAAATCCTAATTTCTAGCAAACTGAAACTTTTAGTTTAAGTTAATCTGGCGTCTGGACATATTTTCGTAATTTTAAATAAGAGTTTAGCTTATGAATCCTACATAAATTATTGCGTTTTATTTAGTTCTACGATTAATACGATTATTTAGTTCTACAATTGTTACGATTATTTAGTTCTACGATTATTTATGATTATTTAGTTCTACGATTATTACGTATTATTTAATTCGATGATTATGACGGTTATTTAGTTCTACGATTATTACGATTATTTAGTTCTACGATTATTACGTATTATTTAGTTCGACGATTATAACGGTTATTTAGTTGTACGATTGGTTACGATTATTTACTTCTACGATTATTAATGATTATTTAGTTCTACAATTATTACTATTATTTAGTTCTTCGATTAATTTTCGATTCCGGAATCCCTTCAAAAAAAAAACTTGTACTTGTATGATATGAAAATGGCTACAATTATTTATTCTTTTAACATTTGGAATATTTTTTTTATGCGCCAAATTGAAATTTAAATAAATAAATGGTGGTTATTTTCGAACGCTAATGTTAATAACAATCACTATGCAATAGATAAAGACCCGACTAGATACAGTACATCTAGTAAATTTAACAATGTAATTATATCGGGTGGTTATAATTAAAGTTCTCCACTTCTGTGCGGTCTGGAGACCGCATTATTGCACGGATAGTAATACAATTGTGTGTATAAGTTAAATAGAGCATGGGGAAGAAAATTCCAAAGAAAAACAAATTACTTCAAACAGTTGCCACCAGGAGAAACAGTGACGCTGGATAAAACGCTCAATGCGTCTGTGAACGATCACTCTGCAGAAATCACCATGCCATTGGGAAATAACGAACGTGCACTCCTGCTGAAGCTCTATTACCAGAACAGCAGTAATAGTGTATCAGCACTGCGAGAATATCGTCGTTTGAAGGGATTGTGAAAAGGACCCATAACGGCAAGGGGTTTACGAAATATGATGCAGAAATTTGAAGAGACAGGGGAGTAACGTGTGCTGCCAGGAAGATTGCGGAGGGCGTTGTGCACGGAGTGGCAGTAGCAGTAGCTAACAAAGCGTCAGTGGCCTGGTGCTCAGGTGCGCGAGCAGTAGCACGTGAATTAGCAATTCCATGGTCCACGGTGCGGTCCATTCTTCACTGGTACCCGTATAAGATCCAGATACTGCACCAGTTACAGCCGCAAGATCCACATACGCGGTTAGACTTCGCATGTCGTTTCTTGACTAAAATGCCTTTCGACGATGCTTGGCCTTGGAACATTCTTTGGACAGATGAGGCGCATTTTACGCTAGACGGCGCTGTGAACACCAGAATTGTCGCATGTGGGTTTTCTCAAACACTTATGTCAGCATGCATGGTGTGGATTCACCACGGATTTCATTCAGGATCATATTTTTTTTGAGGAGATCACACCTGCAGATCCTGTCCGGTGCACTGTTAAGAAGTGCACGTTACTGTCAACTCTTGACACGGCATGTGGTTCCAGCCTTGCAAGAACGCGGATGTTTACAGACAACAGTCTTCATGCAAGATGGTGCAGCACCGCATACTGGTCGCCCAGTAAAGGAACTTCTTCGTGCCCGCTTCGGCGATGATCGTATTCTTTCGAGACACTTTTCTGAGGCGTGGTCTGCCCGTTCACTAGACCTTAATCCATGTGACTTCTGGATGGGGGAATCCTGAAAGATCGTGTTTAGGAGGGACGCGTACGGACTTTGCCTGAACTGAAAGTCAATATCATTCGTCATATTGCAGCCATTTCACAAGACACTCTTCGTGCTACTGTTGAGCACGCTATCGTGTGCTTTCAGCATGTCATCGACGCAGAAGGAGGGCATGTTGAACAGTCACTCTAAAAACATTAAAATATTGCATTCCTACCGTCTGTTTATGATCTTGCAACGCCACTTTTTCAGCTGGGGGCAACTTTTTGAAGTAATTTTCTTTTTCGTTGGAATTCTCTTCCCCATGCTCTACATAGCTTATTTACAAAGTTGCATTACTATCCGTGCAATAATGCGGTCTCCAGACAGCGCAGAAGTGGGGAACTTATAACCACCCGGTAGTTAAGAAACGTTTGTCTCGCTAAATAACAACGTAATCTAAGTAACTAAGACTTTCTAGAAAATTTCATATGAAGTTCCTTATTTTGGAAATCATTTTACGAGCTAATAAATAAACCTCATTGAGAATAACTGGACTCAGCTGTGGAAACTTAATCATTCTTTGTATCTTTTAGGATCACTTCAGTGCTTCAGTACTCTAATTTAAGTGGATCTTTTCACCTCTAAGTAACAAAATAAAAAAAATAAGAAGAAAGAAAAATTGACCCCATTATCGCTCCGAGATGGAGTTCTCAGCTATCTATTTCCGGTTATCTCTTGGCTATTGGACTCTAAAGTGGACAATCCAATCACATGGAATGACTCTTGTGAAGTCTTGACTTCCTTAGCAAGTGAAGATCCACCCTCCTTCTACGCTGTCTATTGAAAAATCTTTTTTTTTTTTTTCATTAAATAAAAAGTACCTTAACTGCTTAACTATTATTTTTAAGTATTTAAATATTAGAGCAAAATTTAGTTTTCTTCAATCTTTTTTCCTCACTGTTTGAGTTACTTTGCTATAGATAAGGTAGGGAATTCCCACTTATATATTCATATGAATGAATACATATTTATACGTTAAATTCCAAGATATTTTTCATTAAGAGAAATTCGACAACTGTGAGATGAATTTCATTTAATTTAATTTTGCGAGAAAAGAATTTTAAAAAATGTGGTTTCCTTCTTAATATAAATAAATAAGCATTATTTAAAGTGTTTATTTATCTTGAGAAATAGTTGTATGTTCTATAAATTTCTAATAGCGATAGAAATAATTAGTTAATTTTCTAATTCAAAAATTCCTGTTCAAAAAAGATATATTTAAAACCGTAGGAAAATAGTACGACAATTATTTTCTTCTTTGTCCATCTTCTTATTAACGTGCAGTAACAATATAACATTTGCACAATTAACAATAAAACATATTTACAATAAAACTACTTATGGTGGAAATTCCTGTAATACAATTCTGCTCCCCCATGAATGTCTGCGTCATAAAATACTTCTTCCGAAGATCTGATCAGCCGATTGAATTCATCTATTGGACTGCTTTACATTAAGGACCGATTACACCTTGTTGCCTGGAACCTGAAGGAGGAAATTGTATGTTTCATTAAATATATTTTATTTTTAATTGTGCAAGAATTGGTCTCCGGCAATTATGTTTCCTGTTCTATTTAGGTATGACCATTTTATATATTGTGTAATAAAATCTACTAAAGGAAATAATTTTAATAGATACGACGGTACCAAAGTAGAGCCTTATACTGTTGTGTTGGTAAGGGATTTAATAAAAACAGATGTGAAAAAAATAGTAAATATTGAAGAGTTTAATTATTGAAGTGTTTAATTATTGATGATAATGTAATAAGTAATGTCCAGATTTTGTTTAAAGTAATGGATTAAATGATGTGGATATATTATTGTGAAAACAATTGAATTTGTTGATCTAAAGTATTAATTTTTTTTGGCAATCTTATTTAGTTGTTAAATATTTATTTTTCAAAATTGTTTTAAATAATGAAGCGAACTTCTATGATCTTTCAATATAACAACAATTGTATTTATTGCTTCAACGTGTTTTTAAGTGGTTTCATGTTCAATACTATTTTGTTGTATTTAGTCCAAAGAATATTTTAATTTTTCGCTTGAAGAAGGGATGACGATACAATTTCGTCCCGAAAATTCGCGTAGTATTTGAATAAAACAATTTTAAATACTAAGATATGGAGTGTATGAAGTTTTAGTTTAAAGTAGTAATATGAAAAGGAAGGAATTGATAGAAGAATACGGAACTTCTGTATATTTTTCATTCTGTTGGCTGTTACATCTGATGATGATATGCACACACTTTTGCATCTCTGCGATCGACTAGGCTTTCATCTTGCAGTTGGAAATATTTCCCTGAAATTAATTTTAAATTTCTATTATCCACCTATTCATCATTCTCGTTTCCTTCCTTACGCTGTTTACAAACTTTTACAACATTCATTCCTCTATTTTCCTTCGAACAACTTCGAACAACTTCATGATTGGATTGAAATCCAATCTCATTTTACTAAAAATACTTTTATTCATTTCAGTGATGCTAATCAATCTTGTTGTTCAACATGTTCCTGCTCGTGTCTCAGCTCTATTAATAGCCCTCACAAATGGGCTTTATCTATTTTAGCTTTGCGGTCTTTGAAATGCATTTCTTCTTCCAAGTTATGTCCTGAAGCAGTTCTTGACCTTGTCATGTATGTTACGTAAATTCCGACATCTGCTGCGATTGCTTCACGTTTGGACTCCAGACATCAAAGTACTTATCAAATTATTAACTCAAGCGTTTAAAGCAGGGGTCGGCAACCTTTTGTTGTAAGGGGGCCAAATATTTTATGTGGGGATTACTGCGGGCCGCACTTGGGCCAAAAAGGGCCAAAATCTTATTTTAACAACCAAAAAAAAAAAAGGAAAATCTTAAGACGCCCCGCGGGCCGCGGGTTGTCGACCCCTGGCTTAAAGTATCGGCCCTTTAACCACTATAAGGGATCTGGTTTTTACCTGGTGAAATATTACATTGATAGTCGTGTAGATAATCTTCTGAATATCAAATCAGTTTAGCATCATACTTTATTATAAGCAATATTATTATTTTCATTTACCAGCCCACATCCTGGTTTGAACTTTATAATTCAATAGCTTTATAAATCCTAAGGTGAAACAAATCTCAACTCCTTGTCTTCTTTCTATTCCAATTTCAATTTTTTTCTGTTCATATACCGTAATTATTTGTATAAGTATTAGAATGAAAGTAATCTTTAATCATAAAATCAAAACTCTGCCATAACTTTTACAAGAGATATTTCTGATATCCTTAAATTTGGTTAAGTTGAACTTATCCTGAAATTTACAAGAAAAGAAAAGATGCAGGCTTTGAAAATTCAATTAAAGATATGCGTGATGAAATTTTTTGGAATTTATATTTTCAACTCCCATTGATTGAAAATGACTCAAGAACAAGAAAAACTAGAAAATGACGAATCTGAGTGACTGATAGATCAGTGGAAAGCGAGTTTTAATAGCAGCATCAGCTCACATCTATGGTACCACACTGTGGTACAGATTTAAGACTTCCTAATATACTATTTTATTGAATTGAATCATGTTATGACAATTATTTGCAAACCAGGCTGCAGTTCTCCTTTTAAGCCCTCTTTTCCAAATCATTTGAATATTCTTAGCGAACTTCTGTCTTCCTCGTTGGTTTATTAAATCCAAGGCATCTGATTTAAAAATACCAGGAATCTATTGAGCTACATTGTATCATATTCGTTTCACGCCGTATCCATTGAATCTGAGCTTCCTTTGTCAGATATTATTGACTTTTTCCTAGCGAACACAATGCCTCTCTCGCTGAGCTTTTATTCCGCCAGATGTCTCATCAGTCGACGATAGGTAAATTGGCCGCTGTTGCATCCTTACCCCAACCTGTTCTACTTTTAGCTTTTGTCAATGGAACGGAAGTGCGTTAGTTTGAACAGCAAGATATTTGCTGGTCTAGAATTTTATATTCTTTTGACAGCAGAAGTAACATGACATTTGAAGTAATGAGAATGCACAGAAATTAAAATTATTAATCTGCATCTTTTAGATATTGGTTTTCCAAATGTCTAGTAATGTTTAAGAGTTATTAAAACTGAACTTAATAACGAACTTAATCAAAACAAGTTGGAACTCCATCTTCATCGACATTTAGATTTAAGTAACTGCATATTGAACAACATGACTTAAGGTAACGGACCGGAAGCTGGACTTAAGTGACTTTCAAGGAAGATAAGATTTCTAATAAAGTTAACACTAAAAAGAAATTTATAACAGCTCCTCTCAACCCTCTTTTACTATCTGAAAAAAAATATTTCATACTTTTATGTTAGTTTTTCATTTTAATAATATTTCTACTTTTAGACTACTGTTAATACTTAAGCAGGATTTAACCAATCTATGAAAGGCTAATTATGCATTTATATTTCCAAAAATAAGTCGCTACATTTTAAAATTAAAGCTGATGTAGGTTTGAGGCATAGAACGATCTGATTTTTGTACCTGAAATATGAGTCTTTTTATAATAATTCGAGATTAAACAAAAGTAAAATTACATACCGTAAAGCAGGGTTACTTGAACTCTGCAGGGTCACTTGAACTCAAATTTACATACCCATTATTTAATTTGGAACCAGTTCAAATGCACCTGGCTCTGTATATGGGGTAACTAGCGAAATAAACATTTTATTTACAACAAATAACCAATTGTTGAGTTGTGATAGTGGATTTAATCATATTTGTAATTTCGGTTCAAGTAACCCTTCAGGGTTCAAATAATCCTGTTTTATGGTAGGTATCTGTAATCAACCCAATCTGTAACTGAAAACTATGTAGCCTAAGCAGTTGAAATGTTATGGAGTTAATATTAAAATGTCGCGAAGATGATTCCAGTTAAGAAGTATGTATACCTGCTGTACTTTGCACCCTATATTTATCCTGCATGAAGAAAACTGAATTGAGTTTTAATTTTGTTGTTCTTACTTCGTTTGTGGTTACGGCTGTAAAAGTTGTCAATGAGTTGTAAGCATTTATTTCAAGAAATCTTATGAGCACCACTGTCCAAGCAGAAATGCCTTTCACAAAAATATAAAATATCTGTATAAAACAGGAAAGTAAATACAATCAAATCTTGATAGTTTTTCGTTAATAAAACCTGTTATCAGTATTATCAGTATATTGGAAGAGCACTCCTACCTCTAGCAACAGCGGGGGATGGTTGGAGGTATCTCAGTATCGTCAGAGCTGCAACCTTTAGGCCACAAAGGGAGCCGCAGAGACCGATAGTTATTGATGGAAATGCTGGTGTTATCGCTTTTGACGTTGCTTTTCGATTACGGCCATAGCAAAGAAGTAGCGATCAACCATCTTTCCATTTCGTACTAAAGTGATTCTCGGATAGAATTTCTGCAAAAGAACGTAGACATCCTGAAAAACAAAAAGAAAAATTGAAATTGAAAGAAAGAAATTAATTCCTGAGTTGAGTTTAAACATTTAATTTCAACATTCAGTAAAAGTTGAAGAAATTTACAGATTTCAAACAATTCTTTCATAATAAAACAAAAAAAGCATCTACTTAACTTTAAAGGATAAGAAATTAAAAGTTAAACTTTTTTGTTTGTTTTTTAATATTTAAATTTGAACTTTTTATACAAGGTTTTCTTATTACGTAAACTCATTATCAAAAAAAAATATATAAATAAAATATATTAAAAATAGAAATCAGCGAAAAGCTTTGTTTTTGTTTTTCCTTACAACTAAATATAACAAGTTTCATCAGAATTTGAAGTAACGAATTTCTTGCATATACATTAACTTAAAGATATTTGTTGCTTTCTTTAATACTAGCAGCAAAGCTTGTAGGCTGAAAGGCATAAAAAAAATCTGAAAAATCATTTTATTATCAACTATTAAATATAAAGTAAATGTAATCTAAATACTGTGCTAACTTGTGAACGAAGCTTCTACGGCAAAAATGGTTTTGAGTTTTGAAATCAGCGTAAACAACTGAGTAAGTATGCCAAATTTCATTAAAATGAATGCAGTGGTAACAAAATTATTTGGTTTTCAACGTATGTTTTGTTAGAATTTCAGTTGTCGAGGTTAGTTTCCAAGAATAAATTTTCATGGAAACAACATGGAATGACACAATGACTTAATATTTTCATCCAATTTGAGTACTTTTGATTCAATGGTACCAGCTTAATTATATCGAGTTACAAACAGACAGACAGAAAGACAGACGAACTTAGCCAATTTATATATATAAATATATAAATATTTATATATATATATATAT
>JAFIDM010000007.1:49480727-49514266 GCA_023159025.1 Thereuonema tuberculata
ATGTAATTTTCTACAATATTCTTTTTAATTATAAAGCTATGGCTAGATAGATACTAACATAAAGCTAATATGTTAGTAGCATTTTAAGGATAAAATGCTAAGTTTTGTTAACAACTATGCTAAGGAATTTTTTTGTAATTTGATATCACCTGACTATACATTGTAATCTTGAAGAAGGAAGATAGAAAATTCTTCCGAAAATTCGATAATAAAATGAAGTGTAGATGAAGTTTTTTCAATATGTTACGATGTGATTTAAAGAGGAAGTATGGATTTAGAACTTATAAATGGATTGTAGACCATCAAAAGAAGGTGAGTAAACTGGCAAGATAGGAGGAACATAAAGATTTCTTAGACAAATGTTCATCAGAGGAATGGATACCCAGACCGTTAAGAATTAATAACCCTTTGATGCTTAAAACATTAAGTTCAGAGAATATCAAAAAAGATGCGGAAAGAAAATTAAGGGAGGACCAAAGGAATGCTGTAAAGAGGCATGTTAATAAGCTGCTTAAAGAAGAAGAAATTATAAATAAAAAGATTAGGAAAAGATTAGAATATAAGGATTATGAACTGGTTATGGATTGGAATCATAAACATTATAAGAAAATAAAAGAAAAGGCTAAAGATACGAAAATAAAGAAGATTAAGAACAAGAAATTTGAGGATAATAAAAATTATGTGATTAACATGAGTAACAGAAAGTTTAACAAGAAAGAATTAGAACTTTTAAATAAAGGCCTGGACTTTGTTTATGATAAAAAAGAAAATTTGGACCTGAAGACTATAGCTAAATTGCAAATAGCAACTGAGAAAATGGAACAAGGTAAGAAGGATGATTTTCTAAAAGAAATTGAGAATTTTAAAAATAATTTTAAAGAAGTAAATTTAAATTTAAATGAAGAAGAATTGAACATATTAAGAAGGATTGGCAAAGATAAAAGTTTACACATAGCTAAATCTGATAAAGGAAACAAGTTAATAATTATGAACAAGCAAGAATATATTAAGAAGCTAGATGAATTAGTAGAAGATGGACATTATGTTAACATAAAAGAAAATCCAACTGTGAGTTTATACAACAAAGTCAAGGCAAAATTGAAAGACTTACAAGAGATGGGGGCGATAAATTTTTGGCAAAAGGATGAAATTTTAAAGGAAGCGTGTAGAACTCCTACATTGGATGGAAGAATTAAAATTCATAAAATTAATAATCCAATTAGACCAATAATTAATGCTTATGGGAGCCCAGTCCAAAATGTAGCAAGATTTTTTAATAGAATAGTAAAGAATTTTCATTTACCCAGAGAAGAAATAATCGTAAAGAATACAAAAGACTTAGAAACTAAGTTACAACATTTGTATTTTATGAATAAGAAAAAATTTTATTTATATTCACTGGATGTAGAAAACATGTATTCAAATATACCAGTTACAGAAACACTGCAAATTGTAGAAAAATTAGCGTATAATCACAATGAGGAGTTAATGAAACTAAATTTGAATAATATAGAATTGATGGATTGGGTGAGATTCATTTCGGACAATACCTTTTTTAAACACAAAAATAAAATGTTTAAACAGATTAAAGGATTCCCTATGGGGTCACCTTTATCAGGAACACTATGTAACATTTTTATGAATTTCTTTGAAAATGATGTAATTAAGGAATCTAAATTTAATTTTGAATATTACCGCTATGCAGATGATATTTTGATTATATGGTTTGGGACCCCGAGACAGTTTCAAAACTTTTTTAACATCATTAATAGTAAGAATCAAGACATAAAATTTAAAATGGAAAAAGAAGAGGAAGGAAAATTGAATTATTTGGATGTTTGTTTGATAAAAAAGAATAATTACAATTTGTACCTAAGACATTACAAAAAAGACTTTCAAAGTGACCACATTCTAAATTTTAAATCAGGGCATAGTTTTATGATCAAGAAGAATATTGTTGATAACTACATCCATAGATTGGATCAAAATTCAAGTTGTGACTCTGATTTTAAGAAAGGAATTGAAAACATGAAGACGATTTTCATGAAAAATGATTATAGCACTAGTTTTCTAAATAAAGCAATAAGTAATTATGATAAATTTATGATTAAAGAAATGGATAAAAATAAAAGTAAAGAAACAATTATAGTACCTTATCTAAATAATAGCAGTTGGTATTTGAAGAAAATTTGTAAAAAATTTGACATCAAGATAGGTTTTGAATACAACAACAAATTGAAAAATATTTTATGTCAAAAAATTAATAAAAATGAGAATGAAGCTAACATGGGATTAATCTATGAATTGGAATGCCAAAATTGTGGGAAAATTTATATTGGGGAAAGTAAAAGAACAACACGGGAGAGGGTACTTGAACATATTAATTGTATTAAAAATGACCAGAAAGAAAAATCTGACGTAGCATATCATTGTAGGAAAAATGGACATTGGATCAGGGAGGAAGTAAAAATAATTATGTTAGAAAAAGATACAAAAACAAGAAAAATACTGGAAAGCATAATAATCAGAAACTCAAGAAACTTAAATTACAATAGAAGCAAAGGTTTGGAAGTTGAGAGTATTTTCGTAAATTTAGCTACGGAAATGGTAAAAACTCATATGAACAAGAACAAAAAAAGTGTAATAATCGATGAATTTAAAAAATTATGATTATTATAATGATTGTTAGTAAAATAAAACAATTGTATTAAAATTAAGAATTGTTGAATTTGTAACAATTGTAAATATAATAATATGTTAGTAGCATTTTAAGGATAAAATGCTAAGTTTTGTTAACAACTATGCTAAGGAATTTTTTTGTAATTTGATATCACCTGACTATACATTGTAATCTTGAAGAAGGAAGATAGAAAATTCTTCCGAAAATTCGATAATAAAATGAAGTGTAGATGAAGTTTTTTCAACATGTAAGTGTCTCTTTCATGGATATAGTGGGATAATATCCGGTTTCTCATTCTCTCCAAATCAGAGCAGGACTGGAATCTTTCTACAAAGCAAATCCGGACTCATTTCTGAATGCTACTGATCCTCATTGGTTTTCAGTCCAACTGGAGATGAAGTCTTGAACTTAAATTCATAGTGTTATCGCTTCACAAATTTTAACAATATTTCTTCTCTTTTCAGAAGTAATTCAGAATTCTTGTCTTCAAATATGAAAATATCTAAATAAACAACAAACTAAGAAGGCACCAAAGGTAAACAAAAAATTACGCTTCTCAGCTATCAGCAGTAGGAGTGCGAAACGGCCGTTTCGTTCTTTTTATGGACTCATCAGCCAGAAAAATCCATTGTTGAAGCTCAGATCGCGAAACCAAGTTCGGAATTCTATCCACGCACACGTCAGTAATTCCCAATACCAGTGGTTGCGTGGGTGGGATTCCTAACTTGATTCGCAATCTGAGCTTTCAATAAAGGGTTTGTGTGGCTGATGAGTCCATAAAGAGGACGAAACGGCAGTCTCACACTCCCACTGTTGATAGCTCAGAGGCGAAGTCTTTGTTTATCTTTGGTGGCTTCTTGTTTTATTGTTAATTTATAACAGGCACGTTAAATTTTTATTGTAATGAAAATATCTACTTGCAAAATTAAGGCGATGTATTTATCTTCATTCTCAGATAAATCAGAATAAAAATTGAAAGCTAAAGAGTTTGTTGATTGTTGGCTGAGAAATACTTAATCTAAAATATGATTCATAAAAGCAATTCAGACAACATATTAATCTATTCCTACTTCATCGAGAAGCAAAGCTTATGTTATCACCTGTAAAACATAAATAAATGTCAGAATCAAGACTTTTTATTTTATTAGAATCTTACGACTTTAATTAAAAATCGTCGCTGAAGTTCAAAGCCGATAACGGTATCTACCGCCTTGTGAATTAGCTATTGATACTTTGCTGACAGCTTTTTTAAGGCGAGCTCTAATCATAAATAGTTCCAGAAAAATATTGTATAGATAAACGCCTAGTGCTCTCTGAGAATCATGACACTATTTTGTCCTCCAAATGAAAGTTGGCCGGCGGAAGTTTGAACTGCGCAGCCCTTCCGGTAGCTGATCAATTATGTTTTCCTGGACGACGGCGTCTGTTTTTACTGAGAAAGACATGTTGATAACGCCAAATTAAAACTTCTCTCGACTATTTAGCGTTATTTCAATACCAGTTGCTAACAATAACTATTTATATAAATAAATAAATGTGTATTATTTATAAATACAATGCTCTTTTGCAAAATAACAAGGGATTACCTTAATGGCGGCGTCCTGTCATAAAATCAGACGGAAGTGCCTGACGAGACTAATCGATCATATATGCGCAGATCTCACAAAAACAGGGCGGCCAACTCTCATTTGGAGGAGAATATGCAACTTTTAGGTTTAGTAATACTTAAATTAAGCAAACTTCGGAAAACTTGCAGGACTATAACGCACAAAGTAAATTTAAAATAATAAAACAATTTTCGTTTTTATATTTATGTAAGTTTGTTTTTAATACGTTAACTAGTTTACATGTTTGCTTGCCAAGCGCTAGTAAATAAGAAAGCGTGGGTGTGCTTTTATTTTCCTCTGTTTCCTAGCCTTCCAATTAGGTTAATGAAATGATAAATTCAGTTTCGTCGATAGACTTAATTCCAAAACCTTTTTACCGACATTATTTCATTACAATTATTGAATCACAGACAAAATGAAAATAAGATCTAAATTCTAGATTCTAGGAACATATTACTACGTCGATAAGTTTTATAAATTTTTTATACTAACGAACTAAATATCACTCAAAATAGAATAGAATTCATTAGTTAATTCAAATGAATTTATCGAAATCTTAGATATCTTTTCATTTGTTTAATGAAAAAGAAACGAAAAATGTAAAAAATTAAACCTATATTCATATTTTTTAAATTAGTATTTTTGCAATTAGTTTTATTCTTTGATGGATTTTTCTTTTTAGTGTTTGTGGTTTTCTTTTTATGAATGTTAACAAATTGTATATAAACATTCTTTCTTTTTTCCATCATCTATCTTCTCTCGCTTCTCGAAGAGAACGAAAACAAAATGTTTTTCTCCTGTCCTTCTCGTCTCTGTCACTTGAAAACAGCATTGTAGTCTTTTTGACTCTGAACCTTTTTTACTACATTCGTTTGCGTTATTGTGTTATTACATGGAAGCAATACTTTAACAAACCTGAGATTCGAAAAAAATTAAACAGAAAATAGTCAAATATCTATTTTTCTTGAGCAATATTTATGGAGTAAGTTTAGCCAATCTTCTACTACCTTCCATTACATTCTTTCTTTACATTCTTTCGTAAATTTTCTTTTAATTTGTTGATTTCTTTACTGTTATTATACGCCTGTTCTATTCTGATCTATGAGCATATCCTTAAATAGATAAATTGCCTATTTCTTAAAGTGAATATTTTTTGCAATAATTATAGCAAAAGAAATTGAAAGATGAAGCCAGGTAGGTTAACATTTGACAGCCATCAGATAATACACAGAAACTCGGTTATAACGCGATCTTTCGGATCCAAGATCTCGAAGATCACGATATAATAGCGATATAACCGAACTTTTATTACTTCGCGACGTCAAATGTCGTATATCGCACCCTATTATCGCCCACACGATTCCAAATCGATTTAAAATGGTCATTTCGCGATTACTTACATCATTCAGAGCAATGTGAGAGAATTTTATTACCTTTTCAACACTTTGATGGGTTATATTAGCCAAAATCGATTTGGCGCCGCCATCTTGACATCTTGTACAAACGACGACTCACGTGGATCGAAACTAGGTATTCATACGTCTATTAGATTACATGGGCCTCTTTACTGGTTACATTGGCAGAAAAATAGATCTCGATATTCATTTTGGTTAAACGAAAAAGTCCGTGATTCTGGTATTTTTTTAAAAATATATTGTATTTGAAGCATTTTCGTGACATTAGGGTGGGTATCGAGTCTCAATTACTGTAAATAATAAGGAAACAAGCATATTAATTTATACCTTTGATTTGATTTTAGGTGAAAAAACGGTAAATTTTGCAATTTTACAATTAAACAACTTTTCCAAAATAGAAGGGGTCCAAGGCCAAATCGCGTTATATCCGAATTCGCGATATAAACAATCGCGTTATAATCGAGCTCAGTGTATTAAAAACAAGAGGGAAAAAAACAATAAGAAATTTTCTCTTCAATATGGAAGAACTTTTTAAAAGACTTTTCACTGACTTACCCTAAAAAATAAAGGACAAGAATTTAAATTTTTCTTTTTGATGCTTTATTACATGAATTACAATTGACATAATAACATTTCTTTCAGAGATGAGGTAACGAATGATGCTAATTTTTTTCAACCTCCTTTCACATTATTTTAAAAGCTTTTTAGTAGTCTTTTAAAATGCCATTATGTTCATACGACTTCTTTCTTTAAAAATATTTCTGCTTCAAATTCTGTCATGATTTCATGATATTCTCTACAATTTATTACAGTTTATCAATATTTTTTGTTTGTATTTGAAATAGAAATTATATTCGTCCTTGTAATTAGGTATTAAGCTGAAACAATAGATGGTTTTGAAAACAATTAGAAAGAAAAAGAAAGTATTAATTTATTTATTTAAATTTTATTAAAATAGAGGTTTAGTTTTATTAATTTTATTTTTATTATAAGCACTGAAGCAAGTTTCTGGAATTTAATGTTGTAGATTCTTTTTTTTTTTTTTTTGAACTCACACAAAAACCGGAAAATAAAACTCATATTTAATGAAATAAAAAGATTATCGAAAGTAACTCATTAATATCATTTAAAATATCAATCTTTTTATTACAATTTATAAAAAGTTTAGCAATGTTCAGCGGGGGAGTGCTTCAAATTTTAAAGATAATTTTTTAAATTTCAATTCAAAACTATTCGAAGCAGTAAACAGAAAACTTACAAAATTACTCGAATGTAG
Organism: Thereuonema tuberculata; assembly: GCA_023159025.1. NCBI lineage: Eukaryota > Metazoa > Arthropoda > Chilopoda > Scutigeromorpha > Scutigeridae > Thereuonema > Thereuonema tuberculata. Next base: position 49,487,706 of record JAFIDM010000007.1, read on the forward strand.
ATTTTTAACACATATATTATTTATTCTCAAATTCATTGTAATATTTGTACGAAATTGACAAATTGATATGTGATGTTAATTAGTTATTTGCCACTCTACTGCTTTCTTTTACTTCAAATATGAATTTGTGTTTAATCTTTGGTGAGATATGAAAGTCTGATTTACTTTCAATAGATGCTTTCTTTAATATCTTTAAATGTATTCAGTTGCAGAAGACTATATTTTTTTTCAATATCTTAATTACAACTGTAGTTTGAAATAGCGACTATAATTTGAGATAAAGTAAGTTAACAAATGGAGTTGATTTGAAACCAGCCAGACTTTGTGACCAGGATTTGAAGAATTAACAATTCTCAGAATTAACATTTTATCTATTTATTTTTGTTTGATCATTGATTGAAATTTAATTTTATAGCACAGTTTTTTTCTTCTTCTGTGGTTCTTGTGATTTTATTAAATCTTTCATTGAGTTATCATTGCCAACGACAAGTGGAGTGTGGATAGGCAGACGATATTCCCAGAATTCAATTTATACCAGGATTTTATTCTCCATTTTGACTGAATTCCTGTGAAAGTTCTTTTACGCTTCGAATGAATGAAGAACCCAGGCAGAAGAATTGGTATTCATCGAATCTCACTGATTTGCTTCAGCCACATCACTTGGCATCGTTGGATTGTATTGAAAATCAATTGCCATTCGATTTGAATTATTTGAATATTGATTTGAAGTTTGTCGTTGCAAGTTGGATGTATATTTCTCAAGATATCTGTCAACGAAGTCTTTTAAAACCATCCTTCTTTCGTATATTAAGAGTATCATTTAAGATTTCATACTGAAATATTGCAAGCTGATAGCAGAAGTCAAAGTCCATTTTTTTAGTATACTTGGAACTCAAGCGTAAGTACAAGTTTTAGAATGACATAATTAAATCCAATATTTCGTCAGTGTATATGTTATCTGTGGGATTTTAAAACTTGTTAACGCTTCCACAAATAGCGGTTGTCAGAGTGGAAATGTAAAAACGTATAATTACAAATATTACCTGGGCCAATTAGTCTCAGATTAACTTAATTAAAGTAAGGTTATAAGAAATTGGTCAAGCGAACAGTAATCGCACAAATTCAAGAAATCAAGAATAAGAATTATTTAATTCTAAGTTGCGAATATATTTCTTTACATTCATCAAAAATAAACTCAATAATATTAGGAATACAATAATAGAATCGTCAAACTTTTGACTTTAGTATTAAAACAGACAAACATATGTCTCTAAAAAATAAAGTTCCAGTTCGAAATAACTTATAGACTTTTCGATTAAAATTTATGTATTACAGGATATTTCTCGGTCAAATTTACCTGTCACTAGTTACATAAATCATTAAATAGCTCTACTGCTGGGATTCTATCTGTCCCTTAGCTTTAGGTCTGGAATGCTCTTGCACGGCGTTCACTCGAGAAATAAACAACGAAAAGTTCATACTCACGTATTCAGGCTTCTTGGAATAGTTGAACTAATCGATGCACTGAAATCACTAAAGGTAGAATCGGTAACCATGATGTTTGAGTAACTAACATCAAAATCCAAACAGTAGTCAACATGGCGACCTAGATTCCATGTTGTTACGATAACACTAAAGATGATTTCCGTTGCCTAGCAAACATACGTCACTTCGTCTTTGCGAAAAACCTTTTTCACAAATATACAGCACTTAATCTGCTCACTTTACTAGAACAGTAATGTTAACACACACATCACTAAAAGCACTGCTTAAGCATCTGGATTCTATGCTTACACACCAGTGAAATAACCCTGACATGAAGAAGCTTCCGCTCTGAGAAAGCTCTTCTCTTTTCACCAGTATCACTGATGAACTAACTGTTGTGATGAACCTAACACAACTGACTACCTAGCAACCGCACTGTTCTGGTAACAAAGCATATCATCCGCTTTGTTGACAATGGTGTGTCAACGCAATGTGGATGGCACTCAGTCTGGTGCATGCCGACATCAAACGCTTGTTGTAAAGATATCGGCCTTTAACACTATTTTTGAAATTAACTATGTAGAATGCATATCTGTGTGAAATAAGGTTATGGTAATATGTTGGTACCATAGTTTCACACCACATAATCATAACTATTATACACGAGTTTTGCTGATTACTAAATGAATGCGTCTTTTAGTGGCCTCTAGATTACAGCTGGCCTGTAAAACATAGGGGAGCGCTCTTACTTTTGTGCTTGCTGGATGTCACACTCTGTAGTGGCGAAACTGTTAGATATATTAGAATGAAGCCTTCACCATTGTGTTCAGCATCCAAAAGTAGGTGATCACATCCAAAAAATCATACCTCTAGGACCAATCCCTGATCGGATAGGGGTGGGGGGCGTCAAAAGTCGGTGCTTCAACACGTTTTTCTTTTATCATATCTCAGCAACCGTTTGACTGGCAAAAACGTGACCACCACCAATGTGTTCTGAAGGGTCGATATTGGGGGGACGTCTATCGCCGTTTTCCTCTTTATCGGAAGCGACCACTTTTGACCCTCAACTTCCGGTTTGCTGTAAGCGTCCATTAGGTTCATTGTAAAAGCTGGTTAGGTTCACGCTACATTTGTTTATAAAATTGTGCATATCATGGGGCCGCTTTGCTTTTTACACTGTCTAAAAGCATTAATTATCTTGTCTTATAATAGCTAACGCTCTCAAAAAAATTCATTTGTGGCTCGCATTATAATGACACTAATAAAGTTTGGTCTATACGTATTATTATTTTATTTTTGTGTTTTAGTTACGGAGATACCACATTTATCCTCATGATTAAATTTTCTTTTTTTGTGTGTAATCTTACGTTTTTGAATCAAAGAAGAATTAATCTTCTACTTTTACCATGGATTAAGTCCGTCACATGCTAAATTGTCTAAATTCAGCCTTATAAAATGTAAACATGAGCAAATTTCAAATGGACTTATAAAAAGCGATACGATGTTGTTAAATGTTCTTAGATTTAAAAACTGGACACGTTTGTTTGCTATCGTTCAGTTACGTAATGGTTCACGCTTTTTTGTAGTGTTTCATTGTCATGTTACAAGGAATTCTCAACAGTTCTCGAAACTTTTAAACTATTAAAAACTAGATATACTTTTTATCCATAAATATGCATGCCAACTTTAAGATCACATCCTTGTTTCAGAATTTATTAAGGATAGGGTCTGGAAGTATAATAGATATAATATATTGATGAGCCCAACTTTCCTTAGGAGCAAGTAAAATTAAAGATCACATTATTTTGAAATTACTTTTGAAGTGGAATTACGGACCAAAATTGAGCAATCTTTAATTTTCCTTTCAAATCTAAGTTCTGTTTGATCTGTGAGTTTGCATAGAGAAAAGAAAGATTAAAATGTTTGCTTAGAGTAAAGATAGAGATGGGGATGTGAAGAAAAGATGCTGTTCTTCGTAAATTAAAGCAGCAGTCAACGGAGAAGCACAACATTTAAGTAATTAATTTATTCAGATTTTATGTCATTAGTATTTCGTGACGAATTATTCTACTTAGGGTCTAATATGTTCATGATTTGAGTTTTATTGATTATTTGTTATATTTATAGCATTTAGCCTATAAGTATTTATTATATTTATTATACCTCGTAAAATTTTATTTATTTATTTATTTTATTTTGATATTACTTTTCTTAACTATAATTAATTATTTAGTTTTATCGTAAAGTACATAAATATCATCTCTACAATGAATAGAGGTTAGCTTTTTTTCTGTTTTTTTTTTTTTTTGTTTTGTTTTTTAAAAGCTTTTAATCTTTTCAAATGTTTTCTTGATTTAGGAAACCAATTTAGAATTTCTGTTCTTCATGTTACATGTATGCCCTACTTCCACTTTAGATCTTCTTGGACAATATATTGTATTCAAAATACTTGGAAAGATCTGAGTTATTTCTCCTCCAAAGGTATTTCCTGATTCCCTTAGTCCTTTCTTACTGTTACGAATTTCTTATCTTGAGAGTCACGATGGGCTAATATTGGAATGGATCTATAATTTCAACACAGTCTTGTTCTTCTGCTGATCTTAGACGCCTTAACTGAAGCGTTGCTTAACCTCAAAAAGGGTAAAGTTACTTTTCTTTTACTATAACTTTTCTTTTTATCTGTGAAGTGAGGAAGCTAGACAAGGCTTAAAATCAAAATGAATCAACCTGGCTTTCACTTTGCCACAAAAGCATTGTTGTATTTATACATAGACTATTTACAAGGCTAATCGTCAATCGCATGATTGCATAATGAAACCATAATTCAAATAATGAATAAATTTTAAACGGAAATCAATTTTAGTACACATGTTCTCGATGTGAAAAGACACGACTTCAGCGAAAATGAATAGAAATTTACAGGAATCTTATAGTTCTTATAGTGTGTCATCTATTCGCTTTGCTTGTCTGATCTTATTTTATTACTGCAACTTATACATTGCTTTCCATGAAAATAAGGAAAGATAAATTCACCAGTTAAAGTTCCTAAATTATTAAAAAGAATTGTTGAAGAATTACTTTCTCATATTAACCCTTTGATTTTACTTGAATTTATCATAAAAAAATCTTTTTATACCAATTTCAGTGGACTATTAGTTTCCGTTGTAATTCACTATCCTTAATAAAGCTGTTAATTTCCACTAATTCTTACTTTATCGATTTGTAAATTACTTTTATCTTGATTGCCTTCATTTTTGATCTTCTGGAAGTAGCTTCTAAATAATGGACCACAGTTCCTCAAGTCTTTACTAAGGATCACTATATCAACCACAAAACGTAGGAGTTTAAATCGTCTCCATTATTTTGATTCCTTTCTCTCCCCAATCTAATTTTCTGAATATTTCCTGAGTGCTCTATAAATATTTTAGATGACTAAGAACGTTACATCTCGTATTTTCTCTACGTTTTTTCCTTCTCTTTGTTCTCTCTAGATAATTTGTGGATTTCAAAAAGTTCCATTCATTCTGACAAATTGTTAGTAAGTTTGGATTTACTAACAAGTTATCTACAGCAGTCGTAATGATATATTCAGAACCAAAAGATGTGTTTGAATCAAAGCTTTTCATTGTCAACAAAGTGATACCTCAGATCCATTATTTCTCAGTCCCTGTTCTAAATATTTAAGAATGGTCAATGCTGTTCGATTTGTATATTTCGAATTGCACCTTTCCTCCTCAACTCATTTTTTATGGCGATTTATTGACTACGCGTGCGAATTCTTTATATTCCACTTGTATATACTTTATATATACTTATTTTATATACTTTTTTTAATACTTAAAGTATAATACTAAGTATAATACTTAAAGTATTATATATACTTTTTTAATGTTTACCAGTCCTATTAGGTGTAATTTACACAAATTACTCCTGTGTTATATGTGCTAGAAGTTTAATGTGTGACATTAAAAAAAAAAAAAGTTAAAAATTTTTTTCTTATTATATTATTAATTAGATCATAAATTAACTGATTTTAATATATTTAATGCTATTACTATTATAATTCTTCCAGTTAATTTGACTAAATAATTTATAGTTAATGTAATCATCTAATCTAAATCCAAAATTATTATATGGTTTAATAATTTCAAAAACATTTAACCAATTATATCTAGTAGAAATGCCAATATTATAATTTTGTTTTTTACTTCTAATTTTGTGGAAGTTACTTAAAATAGTTTTATATACAAATTTTTCTTCAATTTTTAATTTTTTATATTTATATCTAATTTTTAATTTTTGTTCTGTAGTTTTGTTTTTATAATTAATACAAATATTATTAAAAATTTTTAATATAATTTTGTTAATATTATCAATTTGATATTTATTGAAAAATATCCAGCAAGTTAAACCTTAATCCAAAACAAATGATTTAAAGATTATTAGTTTCTGTTTAAAAGGGTAAAGATGTTTTAAATAATAAAACATATAAGTATGCGTATGAAGCTGTTTAACAACATAATTTTTAAATTTTAAATTAATAAATTTATTTTCATTTATAATATATAATACATTAAATCAGTCCTACTAGATATTACAATACCTGTGTTGTAGGTGCTGATTATGTGTAATACTATTTTATAATATAACAGAATTATTTTTCAATACAATAGTAAATTCAAAATATTTATACAGATAAATTACAAATATTATAGATCTTACTATTTGAGTTTAAAAATTTAATTGAAATTTACCATTAATAACATCTGATATTAAATTAGCTTTTATAATTTTAATTTTCTCAGAATTATATCTATCCCAATTCAATTGATTAAAAAGATGATACATAACATTACTATGTAATCTCTTACCAAAATTATTATTAAGCTTAATTCTATCAAAAATTCTTAACCAATTTTGTCTTGTATTAAGACTAGATACATAATTATTTCTTTCTTTTTTAACAGAATAAAAATTCATTATTATTGTACTATAAATAAATTTTTCTTTAATCTATAAAATTTTATATTTTTCCCTAATATGTTGTTTTTCCAAATTAGATTTATTCTTAAAATGAACATTTACATAATTAAAGATTTTAATCAATCTTATTAATATTATTTAATTGTTTATTATTAATAGGAATCAACAGTCCAATCCATAATAAAGAATCGAATCCACTAGGGATTTATATATAATTAATTTTTGTTTAAAATAATGGGAATTCCAGTTATAATTATCATCAACATGTAAACTTACATACTTTTCATTATTTACGTAATCAATAATATTACAATTACATTGGCAGTTATTAATTGAATTTAATTCATTTAAATATATGATTGATATCTTTCTTCTTTGTTTGTTCATTTGCTGCTTTTGTGTGTGTCTGTTTATCAGTGCATCACGCTAAAAGGGCTGAACGGATTTTTGTAAAATTCGGTATTTTGCCTATTTAGGGAGCAATTGAAAACATAGACAAGTTTATTTTTGTTTCCATCCTTCCATCTCTCAGAAATTACTCCCAAAATCTCAGATGATTTGTTCAAAGTTTAGCACGATGTTCTTTTTAGTCAAAATTAAAAAATGAACAAAATTATTTTGGTCTTGCCCATCCTTCAGTTTTGATTTCCATTATTGCAGCAGGTTCCCGATGGATAGCTGAGGGGATATAATAAGGGGGTAGACTAATTAGATTCTTAAAACTCAGTAGACACTTCAACCCTAATTAAATCAATAGTCTATTAGTCATTTAGCAAATGTTGTGGTGCAGCTATTGGCATTTTTGTTATAGTAATGTAAATCCGAGTAAAAGATAACATGCAACATTTTAAAATAAAAATTTCAATTTTTTAAAATGAAAATCGAAAATCGCCAAAATTATAATTAGAAGCGAGACAGCACTTTGTAGTGTTTGGATCCATTGATTAATTGACACGATAAAATTTTCTCAATATCTCTTCCTTGATAACGCTTCAAACGAGACGCGGTTAATCTGGACAACTTACAACTAACAAAATTTATACCGGAAGTAGGTATAATAATGAATAACGAAATGCATGTACAATAATATTATTAGGAACTGATGTAAGTTGAAGAATGATAACTTTACTGTCTTAATAAGCTTAAAGATTAGTAGATAATAGAAGTATGTTGAAGGTTCTTTTCGCTGCAATTAAAAAACAAAACAAAAAAATACGAATACACAAAATTATAATTATTTCTTTATATTCTGTAAATACTAAAACATTTTGGTTCTCTAACAACTTGTAATATTGTGGGCCCGGTAGCCGAGTGGGTAAAGGCGCTTGGCTGCGGGTTTGAGGTAGCGAGTTCGACTCCCGGCCTCGGCGGAGGGCGGGAATTTGTCCACGCTCCTCCAAACGGGTCCTAGGGCCTACCCAGCTCTCTCTGGAAGGGGTACCGGGAGTTTCTTTCCCGGGAGATAAAGGCGGGCGGGCGTCCCGTTGGTCATGAAACGCCAGGAGCCTTACCTCCCGCGAGCCCTTGGGCCTGCGTAGGCCTTTTATGGTGATCCTTTAACTTTTTAACAACTTATAATATACTTGCAAACAAAATATACTTTTATTATAGGTTCTGTAATTCGGATGATGTTACGCTAAGTGAAAAACGATGTATACATTGAAATTTCTTTATGTAAATTGATATAAAGTCAACATAGTCTGAATTGAAGACAATTTGAAGAAACTGTTCTGGTTTAAAGTTATGCCAGCAAACGTGAAGCAAAGCCGATGTTAACGGAATATCGAAATTGTTTCCGCAATCATGAAACCGTGGCTCAGTGGTGCAAGTGAGTGGTTCGAACATTAATGATGCTTTGGGGTTGTTCGCTTTGTCACCATGCGTTGCAATTATCATGTTTACGAACGCTTTGCTGACTCAACGTTTTGTTCCATTTCATCTAAAAAGCTTCGACTAAATCCTACCATTTATACATTGCCTCTAATGCGATGACAAATAACAGAGCGTTTGAGGCGTTTTCGGTTGGGGCATTTATTGGTTTTCCGAAAACCCGAAATCATTGTCTGCCTCATTGAGAATTTTCATTGGGAATCTATTGAAACTGGACAACCGAGTTTCTACAAATGAACGTATTGGAACCACTTACAATTGCCAACATCTTTTCGCTTTTTTCCTTCGTCTTTAAGGTTATCGAATTCATCCTTCGAGAAATGCCTTAGGGAAAGAGGACATATCGATTACTCCTAGGTGGGCCATTTCTTCCCCATTTACATTTCGTCTCGTTTTTATCTAATCAACGTAGTTTGAAGGAAGCGAAGGCGGGAACGGCGAGGGATATAAAAAAAGTAGCAGTCTTCCCCTTAATTCAATTATGGCAGCAGACAAATTAACAATTAAAACACAATAAGGGGTTACATTTTCAAATAAAATTTCAGGTGAAGCTAATAATGTAATTACTGATTTTAATAAATACCTTTATTAGTATTCTAATAAGTGGTGAAAAATAATAAATTACTGTAATACTGTCTATTTTTAAGCAGTAAACACATATTAAACATATGTAAGAAAGAAAGACGTTATGAAACAAAGAAAAAATGCTTCCTTTCTTAAATACGACTTAAGAATAGATTCATGTTAAATATTGCAACAACGAACAGTGATTATGAGATTATAATATATTCACTATATAATCATTTATAAATGATGTAAGAATATCAGTATATATATATGTATAAATAATTGTTAGTGAAACACATTTTTCAAAAAATATATAAATCAATAAAATAACACAAATGAACAGCAAATATGATTTCGCACACTGAGCCAACATCAACGGGATCCTGTACAGCTGTTTCATCCTTATTAGGAATCATCAGCCGTCAGGCTCAGCTAGGCCCAGACTGCGCGAAAGTTAAAGGGAAATCATTCCCGCCAATCGTCGCCGAGAACAAAACAACCATTAAATATATGTAAAAATATATGTTTAGTGATTTCTTTTGGTTTTCATACAAATTTGAGTTTCAATATTAAAAAAAAAAAGCCAACTTGTGTTTTGATTTATGCAGTAATTGATCTTTTATCACTCATGATTGTTTGAAGACGCTTTTTCTGACGATTTGATATTATAATAATGATTATTTTGAAAATATAATAAAACATCACAGATTATAAGTTTTAAAAGAGAAAAAAAATGGGAAAATTAGAAACATAATAAAAAACATTACTTACAGAGCAGATTACATAAAACATTACATCAAGCATTACTTACATAACAAAACAAAACAAAAATAACAAAAACAAAAAATAAGTACAATTTATGTTGATCTAAGAATTGAGAGAGTTCATATTAAAAGTAAAAATTTTCAGACAAACAGAAATCTATGATTTCAAAGGAATGGTACTGTATGAGGTTCAAATTTCGAAAATTGCGACATTTATGCCGAAATAACGAACAGATTTTTCTGTCAAAACATTATTTTCTATCCATTGTGTTTATACAGTATATAAAGAAATTCATTTGGGAAAATAGTAATAAGTTTGATTAAATTAAACAGTGATGCAACAGGCCATGCAGGTGCGCGAGAGATTTAGGCTCCCAGCTATTCTTGATATACGGGACTTATGAGGTCCGACGCTCGCCCGCATTAACCCCGAATAAGAAACTCGATTCCCACTCGAGAGAGGGCTGGGTAATCCATAGAGCCCGTCTGGAGGAGAAAAAAAATCCCGGACTACAACCGGGAATGTTACCCAGGCTCCTCCAGTCAGCACTCCAGCGCCTAAACCACTGGGCTACATACCAGACCCACAATTAGTTTGATTACAACTGCTATTCTAGTATTCAAATCGATCAAGAGATTTGAACGCTTATATCAAAAGATAATCAATAATATGCGGTACATTCTTACAAGACAATTAAAATTTTGCAGGAGAAATCATCTTGGAATGAATGCACTTGATTCAAGGAATATTTCATTATAATCTGTCCAAAGAACGGTGGCCCCTGAACAAATCATCTCCTCCGCCCATCACACGACCGCCCATCCTACCTTCGGCAATTCTTCTTCCTTTTTCATCTATTGGGCCTTTTTCTACAAAACTACGTTTTTTTAAACTGTTACCTTTACTTAATTTTTATTACAATTATTAAATTCTACATATCATTCCTTGCAAAAAAAGTCCAAACACGGTGCAATTGTAATACTTCTAAACATTTTAATATATTTTTTAACCCACTGACCAGTAAAATGTATAAAAGTATCAGAATTGCACCGTGTTTGGACTCCTTTTGCAAGGAATAACATGTAGAATTTAATAATTGTAATAAAAATTAAGTAATGGTAATAGTTTAAAAAAACGTAGTTTTGTAGAAAAAGGCCCAGTAGATTAAAAAGGAAGAAGAATTGCCGAAGGTAGGATGGGTGGTCCAGTGTTTGCTTGTGGGCGCGGCGGTGCGAGGAGGGGGTGATTTGTTCAGGGGCCACTGTGCTTTGAACATATTACAGATGAAGAGCAGCAGGTGTGGAATCTCTTATATAGTTTTCCAGCTCTGTCAGTGCGCAAGCACTTTCGTAACGTACTTCCGTAACGCACTTTTCGCTGTGTTTCAAAAATAATTTTTATTTCCTGTGAAAATAGAAATAATTTCTAAAATAATAATAAAATAATAATGAAACATATGCGCAACTATCTGAGCCTAAGTTAGACATGTTATTCATTAGGTCACGGGGACTACATTCAAATTACTGTTAAATATTTCTTATCATTCCATCTGTTTGTGTGTGACGCAATGAGAGAAGAGCCAGAGAAAAAGAATAGTTCATAATCAATGCATAGGGAACGAGAATCTATGTGATTTCATGAGATTTCATGAGATCTCAGAAGCCTTCGATTTCATTTTATTCTGGGGAGGGTGGAAACAATTTTGTTGTCACAGAAGTTTCTGATACATTGTGATGTAGAACTGGTCTCATTGCTGAGAAACCAATTTCTGAATCAGTTCAACTACATGAAATGTAATATTAACGTTTTTTGGAAATCTAAAGAAAGGTTAATGGAAGTATTTATATATTATACATTGCGTTTACTCAGCTTCCTTTGCCATTTAAAGAAATTAACTTCAAATAATGTTCTATTCTAAATGCATTAAGTTGCTTAAATTACTTAATTGTTTTGAAGATGAACTCATGAGAGACGCCATTAAGGCTTTAATTGACGAAAGAAAACTAAAGGAGAAATTTAATTTTTGCAAAATAGCTGTAAATGATTTACTAAACATTTCACTAACTTTCTATTTTTAAAGTTAGATGTATCAAGACGAGAAGAAAATTCTTGCCATAAACATTACAAAGATTTGAAATAAAATAACTAATCATTTTAATTTAAAACATTTTGAATTTTTTTCATTTGAAAGGACATCAGCAAGCCTGAATAGGGACATGGCCTAATAGTGAAAGTGATCCATTTGAGGTCAGAAATAGATTAAGGGGGTCCTAATAAGGAATAATGTCTATGGGCCCACGTCTCCAGCTCTTACCGTTTCGTAGATAACGCCCATGTCAAAGTACAACTTTGATTGCAAATTGCTCGGCTATCGTAATAGGTAGAGGAAGGTGACCATATTACGGATACCGTTTTGTTTTTAATCTAAAGAATTTAAAATATTGAAGTTTTGGTTAAGAATTTTACTTTGTTTTCTTCTATAAATAACATAATTTTAGATCCCGAACTGGTAAGTATCCATTATAAAAAATAGATAGTTTAATTATTTTTTTTGCATAACATTGCTGTTTTTGTTGTGAAGCAAATGGGGTCTTAATTTCGGATACCTAAGAATTTCATGTTAATAATTATGATAATGTAATTAAATGAAACATACAATGCAAATACAGTAACTTATTTATTTGAGTAATGACTTTATGACATTCTAATAAAATTAACGACATTATACATTAAAAATAATGAAAGGAATACAAAAATAAAAATATCAATACGTTTATTCAAGACATTCTGCGCAAATAAATTTAGCCTTATTTTTAAATCCTGTAAAGATAGAAGAGGGATACAAGAGGTTCTATGTTGCTGTCTACCGTTATTTCTTCTACACGAACTTCAGCCTTTAGGGGTGCTTTCTATAGCAAACGGATATCCGAAATTAGGCACCATTGACTATCCGAAATTAGGACGTTATGACAAATATTTTTGAATCAACATTTGAAACTAACCTTAGAATCATACACAACGATGCGACTTGCCACTTAAATGATATTTTATGAACGTCATTATACTCTTTAAAACAAATTATTAGAACTTACCACTCGCGCTCCAGCTGTGTTCGAAGTTGGCATCTTTAATAATTCACTTTTTGTAATATTTTTAAATTATTTATTGTTGCATACATGCAGATCAAAGGCTCACGACGACAAGACAGAATACATATGGCGGCCAGAGCTTCCGCTCATGGTAGACACTAATGCAATCTGCTGACCGGTATGCGATTTATCACGCTATCCGAAATTAAGGCACCATCCGAAATATGGTCACTTTCCTCTACAGCTCTGGTTTTTGTTGCCCTGGAGATACTGGTTCTAACAGTGTGCCACATGACCCTCTAACTACGCCAGGACCACGTGACCTTGATATGGGCAACTGGTTATGGGCCCCCAAGTCAAGATTTTGGGGTAGGTAGTTCTTAGGTTTATACACGGTATAATGGTATGTACTGAGGTGTAAATGCACCTTAACTTTGAAGTCGAATTTAATGGTGAAACCTATATTTCCGAGTATGGGTGCTAGAGGATAAAATGATCCTCCCTTAGAATATTATCGATTGGGTGGGTCCAATTGTCCCTGCTTTTAATTTTGTCTCCCCACTATTAGGTCACATATTAGGCCGTGTCCCTATGTAGACTTTCGGTTTCTCTATACCAACTTTGGAAAACGCTACGAACTTCAAACTTGGCATGCATATACACCTTAATATATACCATTATACCATGTATAAACCTAAGAGGTACCTACCCCAAAATCTTGACTTATTGGCCCGTAACCAGTTGCCCATATCAAGGTCACGTGGTCCTGGCGTAGTTAGAGGGTCATGTGGCATACTGTTAGAACCAGTATCTCCAGGGCAGATGAAAGCAACAAAAACCAGAGCTGTACCTATTGCGATGGCCGAGCAATTTGCAATCAAAGTTGTACTTTGACATGGGCGTCATCTACGAAACGGTAAGAACTGGAGGCGTGGGCCCATAGACATTATTCCTTATTAAGACCCCCTTAATCTATTTCTGACCTCAAATGGGTCACTTTCACTATTAGGCCGTGTCCCTACGCAGGCTTGCTGATTTCCTTTATATTTGATTTTTTTATTGAAGTCATTTACAATTTGTAAATAATAAATAAACTAGATAAACACATAAATAAATTCCTGATACTCCTACACTGTAGACATTTTCCAATATTTCGTTTACCTGATTTAAAGAAGACGAAGGATATTGATGTACGTATTTTTGAATAAATAAACTAGTTATAAAATGCTATATTTTTATTTTGTGCCTTATTAAGTCATCAATTGAGAAGCAGAACCAGAAAATATTTATTTACCTATCTTTTGGTTCGCAATTTGTCATATTAATTTTGTAAAAGGTTTCTATAGAATAATGGTTTGTATAGAATTACATATAAACTTTGATGTTGATTGGATGATTTCAGAAGTGGTTAATAATAAACATGCAAAGTTGAGAGAGATCTGTTAAGGGTCTTTAAAAATTAAGAAGCTCAAAGAAGAATTTATTTCAAGGAACTAATTAGGAATTATTCCATATCTTTCCTATGCTCCAATTACTAGCGTTTTAAGGTAACTGCACCAAATAAGGCCCACGTTTAAAGATTTTTTTTATATTTCTACTGCAAGAGTGAAAATTCTGAAAACTGTCTTGAAAGATAGTTTAAGGTGTGCTGTTATGAAAAAGTGAATTTAGAATTAGTTGCATTTGAAATTCTTTCTGTAATAACAGTTTTGAAAATATAACTGAAGGGCCTTATTTGGAGCCCCTGTTCAAATATCAAATTATTCTACATTATTCTACTCATGACATACTTTAAAAGGACATAAAACATGTCCATGTATGTTATGTTGCAAAAAAATGGGGGACGATTTTTCAAATTAAGTTGAAATAGTAACGAGAAAAGCTTTGGACGACTTTTACTGTTCAACTGAAACAAACATGGCGAAATAGTCCACTTCAACGGGCCTAATTTTTGGAATTTTAATTTTAAATTTTTAATACTTTGAATTTTTAATTTTAGCCGCTAGAAGCCAGGACCTGTCTGAAACATCACTGATCTTGGTAAATTGTCAGCGTTCTATTAATAAAACGAAGGATGGGCCTTATTTGGAACCGGGCCTTATTTGGGCAACCTACCTTATATGCTATTTATACAAATGATTACAAAGATATGCTGATTTTTCTAAATTAATTCATTTGAACTTATCTGAAACGTTGAAGGTAAAGATACTGTTCTAAAAAGGGAGCATAACATATAAAAAAAAATGTGGAATGTACAAACTTTTTTTAAGATGAGAGAGAATAACAAAACATTGGTGCAGAGGGTTAAAATTTTGTATTAGTATCTGATTTATATTTTTAAAAACTACATTAATAAATTCGGTCTTCACCACCGTAAAAGAGTTCATGTAACCCTTATATTACCATCATTGAGTGACAGAGACCAGGTCTCCTTTGATATTTTGAATTGGACTCGCCAAAAAGTTTGTTCGGCTTTTAATTAACATTAAAAGATACATTTTTCATTGTCACCAATAATTTTATTGAACAACATCTTCAACGGTTTATTCCACTACCTTCTGCCATCTTTCAGGCAACTCATAATTCCATCTTCCCACAACTTTTTATCTTTTTCAGCAAAAGAAATGTTCCACTTACCTATGGAGTCTTCCAGGGAAGTGAATTTTTTTCCAATAAGAGAATTTTGTAAAGATTGAAATAAATGAAAATCTGAAGGTGCAATATCTGGTGAATACGGAGGATGAATCAAAACTTCTCAGCCAAGCTGTGACAGTTTCTGTCTGGTCAGCAAAGAAAAATGCGGTCTTGTGTGCTTATTGTCTTCCATCTTCAATATTAAACTGGCGACACAAAATTCACCAATTTTGATCAGTTTTTGTTTTAAATGTACGCTAATACGACAGCTGTCACAATACAATCAACAAAATGGTGTCGAATGACGTGAAAGACACCTAAGCACAACTAGAGTCAATGTAAGTAAAAAAAAATGAAAAAAAAGAACAAAATTTTTGGTCAACCCAATATAAAACAATATAGACGAAATATTATTTCCGTAGTTAGAAGTTTAATAGTTTAGTCTCAATACCCTTTTTTGTTTTTTGTTATTTTTGTTTTGAGATTATATTGTAACGACAGCATTAGTGTTTTAATTACCTGACATAAATCTTATTTGAAATGTTAATTTTTGCTTTTAATTATTCGGTTCATGAGTTCATTTAAACTTTAAATTAAGTTGCTTAAGTTCATCTAATCCTTTCATTGTGTAGGTCAATGCGATTTGCATTTATCATCGAAATAAGATAAGCTTCAATTGTGAGTAAATCTTGTTTAATCCTCCTAAGCCATGTTGACTTTAAATATCTCTTCGTAGGGATTTCCAACGACTTGTTTATTCTAACCATAATTGAGGAAATAATTACAATTTGGAATCACAGACAAGTTTAATTAGGAAGGATTGTTTTGAAGGTGGCTTTCGAACGCTAGAATCGAAGAGAGCAATTATTGGTTGTCCCCCCACCCTCTACCCTTTCCTTGCATTCGATTAATGACTGATTTTCATTTAAAACAATAGACTTAACAGCCAACGTTCAAGTACAATCCAGAAGTTTCCGCCTGAAATCAGTTTGTGATTAGTTAAAAAGCTGATCCAAACTTGCCATTAGCCACTGGGTCAAAGTTTTTCTGCCTTATTCTGTTATGTTGCTCAGTTATTCAGTTCTATAACCTTTTTGAACTTCTTGTGATACTCATGGATAGTCCAGTTCTCAGGATTAATTTAGGATGACGGTGTGTTAAGTTAGGTTGTATCTAAGAAGCTCTGAACTAATCCATATTTATTTCTAAGCCTAATGAATAATAAAAATAATTTAGTAGTAGGGTTTTTAACATCCTTTCTGGTCTTTGTAATGGAAATTGTTTCACTTGTTTCAATAATGTTCAGACTGCGTCTAAATGTAACTTAGGAACAGGAATAACATTTCTGTGGTGATTTGCCAAAAGGGGGTAAATCCAGAATTGGCCATTTTGAGATAACATGTTCAGTCAATCCATTTTAGATGCATCCATGATATGCTAAACCGATCTTAGTCCACTGTACATAGTTCAGCTTCTATACTTAAATAAAACCTTGCATTCTGCATCATTAATTTCACAACTCTAAACTTTCTTTTTTATTTTCCCAGAAATATTGTTTCAGGACTTAACTACTTTTGGCAAGTCACCACAGATTTAATAATGAACAATGGGATACATAATGATTCGTTCTATTAATAAAACAATTAATCTTTCCTTTCTTTAATTTACAAACATAAAAAAGTCACTAATCACATCTCCAATTTTGACTAAGTTAAAATAATAGATAGAGCCAACTCACTTACCTTTAGGGAATCATGGCATACATTCCACTTCCTACATTGGACAATGAAATCTCCAATCACATAGTTAAGTGTTATTCAAATCGTTTTATCAGAACGGTTGAAAATGGTTGCCTAAGAAGCCGAAACCTCACTTTCTTTCGTCTTAAAATTTACGACGAAAAATATGTTGCATTATATCATATTTGGATGTGTTTTAATAATAGGAAAGGTTTATTAGGAGAAGGAATTAACATTTAATCTACGGAATGAAGAAAATGCTATTCTGGTAAATAGAGTTTTATTTCCATTTATTACGAAAATTATAACAATCAAATTGCATTTAACTTAAGCTAATCCTATTTTACGAAACCGTTTCATATCCTTTTGTAATCCTTTCAGAAATACAGAAGGGATTTGCGGTCACTCTGATTAGAAATCTGGAATGATCGAAGAAGATTTACAGGAATTTAAAATAGAAAAAAAGTTCCTAGTTTTCAGTTTATCTTTTTTTTTCAGTGTTTACAAGAAATTTAAGTTTCATTCCATTTGCTTCACTTTTTTTTTAAAAAAAAAGGTAAATTTTGCAAAGTTACAAAAGAAATGGTTGATTGATAATGAGATAAGAGGCTAAATAATTAAAAGAAAGATTTTTGATGACATTTATTCTCTTGATCAGCATCTTCTGACATCTGATTTGAAATTTGATCCTATGTCGTCAAGCAGATTGTACTCACGAGATAATATGAAGAAAATTTAACTGTTAACTGAAAACTAACTGGAATATTGCATTTACAGACTATCTCCAATGAACATCAAAAATATTATATAAGCCGAATTTATGTTTTATGTAAAGTAAAGATTACAGGTTATGTTCAGTATATAAGAATACTATTTTGAAAAAAAAATATTATCTTTTAGTCTTAGTAAATTATTCAAATATGCAGAATACAAACTAATTTAGAATTAATAAAACAGACTTGTAACATATCAATATATTACAGTAAGAAACATACACTTTTTATTAATAACAAGCATTGGTTAATGACTTCTTATAGAACTAAAGAATACCATGAAATTTCAATTGAAATTAAGACGTAACAACTAACATTTGAAATTAAATTTTAACGTGCATACAAGATTATTACATAACAGAAAACAGGATCGCACATAACTAAAGAAAAAATTCACTGAGCTGGTTTTAGTTTTTGTACTGGGAATCGGAGATGGTACCGTTTCGAGTTTCAACACTCTCATCAGTCCGATGCGCCCAGTATACCTAGCTTAGTGAAGGAGGATATACAAAATATCAACACAATATACAAAACGGACAAACGAACAAGACAATGATCCCTCATTTTAAAAAACATCAAAAAACAAATTAAGAATAAAAAGGGATAATATACACGTTAATCTTGTAATAATCTTGTACGCACGTTAAAATTTAATTTCATTTACTAACTATTTATTGAATAAATCCTTACTAAGCTAAGCGGAATGCTAGCGTGAATTTATTTTTATAATCCTATTATTCTTGATTTGTTTTTTGATGTTTTTTAAAATGAGGGGTCATTGTTTTATTCGTTTGTCCGTTTTGTATAGCGTCCTCTTTCACTGAGGTAGGTATACTGGACGGATCGGACTGATGAGAGTGTTGAAACTCGAAACGGTACCGTCTCCGATTCCCAGTACAAAAACCAAAATCAGCACAGTGAATTTCTTGTTTCTGTGCATTTCTGTTTTCTGTTATGAAGTAACGTTTGAGTTTCTAAGAAAATCTAAGTTTAAAACATTGTTTCATGAACTCTGGAACAACGAAAAGTAGTTGTATTGAGTGAAGATAATGCGCAAGAAAGGTATGCAGTAGTTTTATCATGACTTTAGAAAGGATATACAGAGAACAGCATCTACCAAATAATTGTACCCACAGTAAATTCTGCGGAGAAAGAAAGTATCATGATAAACAGTTGATTACGAAAAAGTACTTTTTTCAAGGGCACAGATGAGAAACTTCGAGTAATTTCCATGCATAAGATGATTTATTGTAACCTACCTGGAAATATTTAATATTATTGTAGGACCGATTAAATAAATGATATGGGTGTTCATCATTTTCATATTACTTTTCTATAACTTGAGTACTAGTATAAAACGCAAAAGAGGACCCTGAAGACAGGATTTAAGAATCGTAGAAGTACAACACTATATACTAATGTAGACAGATGAGAATTGTTAGTAAGTGCAGTAGATCCATGACCCTGCCAATAGGTTTTATGTGTCGTTGGTGCTGCCATTAACGAAGACCGTCCATACGATCACCACGCATTCTCAGACAGAATCTGCTTTCTATCTGAATTGAATCTGAATTGAAAAATACAAAATGTCATTCTTCCCTTCAAGAACCCATTTTCGTTACCACGGCGTGCATGGCAATGACAATGGGCAGCTGACCACAGTTTCGCTTTGAGGAGACAATGGTCTGAGTGGAAATTTCTGGGCTACTTTTGCTATTACACAAGTCATCGTAGTCATTTGGTCTATAACAGTCTCCTTCTGATGCTTTACTGTATCAGTATATCCATAACCTGGACTACGGATATCATTTTTTCCTATCGTCTCAATACTGATACAATATTCAGACATCTCAAGTAAGATTCCATCAATGCTTGATGGAAGGACTATTGTACTTCGCAAAGGCCAAATAAACGACCCCACTGAAAAATCATTAATTGCGCAACTGATATAGTAACAGGCATTAAAAACAAATACTGGTGTACCAAATGATAATACACACAAAGAAAATGATTCCACTTTGAGAACCACCTATTAGCGACAGCGATATGATCTTCACGAAACTGTGTTGGGACCACAGAATTTTCCGTTTGTATCATATTGCATTACAGTTTTCTTGGGTGTCCTTTTCTCTAGTACATATATCTCGGTTTCTTTATTCTGGTACAGTTCTGTGCTGTCAAACTTTTTTTTTAAAATGGCCTACATAGAATAAACTGTTTTGCGGCTTTAATGGCCTCTTTTATCTAAAGAACCTTATAATCTCCTGCTCTTTCTTTCTAATTAACATTAGAAGAAAACAATTCAACACTCTAAGAAGAAGAAAGCAACAAAAAGGGTGTAGTTAATTGTTAAAAAGTTTTAATTAAATTTCCAGCTTGTTCGTCATATCTAATTACAAACTGCTTTTTATCGAATTTAAAAATGCTTTTCCTACATGCTTTTATCCTCTATAGAAACAACATCCATTAGGGTAAAAAGGCGTCATTGGAGAATTGTCGACGACATCCTAAACACAAACTCCGTCTGAAGTTGTTCTGCCAATAATCGATTGCATTGGTTAACATAACAGTCTACGACTGAGAATTTGCCCTTTCGTTCGCGTTTATTTAAAGAATCAACCCAAAGCCAAAATCAAGGTTTGTTTTTTTTAGATTTATTAGAAATTTTGGAAAAATAAATAAATAGTTACTACATCTTTTTCGAACTTTTAAACTAAATATGAGTAGGCCTACTTTAAAAAGTTACTAAAGAAATAAAAATTTAAAAATTTTAAGTAAAGCAGATGAAATATTTTTATTAAAATGAAATAAAAGATATTTATTATAATATTTTATATTATAACATCCCGAAATTATAAAACAAATAATATTATAAGTTATTAATATTTTATAAATAAAACTTATAAAAATCAATACTATCAATAATACTAAAAAGGTATTATTTATTTATGAAATTAAAAACTTATTATTTTTTTATAATTTATTTTACTTTTACTTTTACTTATAAATAAAAACAATAATAAAAGAAAATGAAATTCAAAAGTAATCATGTGATAAGTACATTTAAATAGAAAGTATAGTAAAAGAATGTAAAGAAGAAAATACAACAAGAATGTATTACGATTAGTACACATTGTATTACGAATATTTTGTTTCTTATATCATCTTTTCAAATTCTTCTTTTAACTTCTTCCTTTTCATCTTTTTTCGGGTGCTATGCAGGAATGTTACGACCTACTCAACAGAAACAGTCCAATCATTTTTCCAACTGATATTAGATTGTAAATGAGATTCCAAAATAACGAATCGTTGAAACGTGTCATCAAGAGATTGACCATCCTTTCAATAAGTTTTCATGGGCATATTTTTTTAATCATATCAACATCTGAGAAACAGAAACACTTACCAAGAAATTGAGAATAGTTATTGATTGAATCACTTATTCTCATCACATTGTATATTTTATCGAAACAAAGCCTATTTCAGTCTACAAAATCTTGTATCTACTTAATAATGCATCAACTAAACATTCTGATTTTCAAAAGAGTTAAGACGAATTACGTGCTATATTTTTTTTAATGCAGGGTGTCCATAAAGTCTTTTTACAATTTTAAAAATATAGTGAAATTTCTTACACAATGAAGAATATAGAAAGAAAGTTTTAACAATAAACAATAAAGAGAGTTTTTTTTTTCTGCCTTTGATATTTAAATAATACTATTCATGACATTTCAAGCCGTGTTCTCTATAACATCATCCCTGCATCAGTGGTTTCAATGATCCTTCATAGTCGATACCAGATATATTTAACATAGCCTTAAATAAATAAAATCCCTGGAAATGGTATTTGGCGAACGAAGTAGCAAGGGAATGGCCCCATCCCTTCCAATTCAACGGTCTGGAAATGTTTGGTTTAGAAAATGACGATCAAACATTCTCTACTGAGGAGGTGCAGCATCTTGCTGAAAGATGGCAGTCGGTTGAAAACTGTAAACCTACTTTTGTGCATCTTACTTACCTGCATTTTACGTACATATATATAATACAGATTTAACACATAATTATTTTATAATATAGAATAATTATTATTCCATTCAGTTTTATCGAAGAAAAAATAGCAATACGTCATTGTCATCATTTTTTAATAAATTTTAAAATTAAATTCATTCAAAATTAAAACAATAATTTTTTTTTTCATTTTGACAAAATCTTAATTTCATCCACTCCATCATTTTTCATTTAACATAGAAACTCTTTGAAACTGCACCTGCATTGAAAGCAGGTAATACACACATAAAAAAAACAACAGTTCCTTTGAAAATCGCCTTTTGATATTTTGAGGTCATAGAAAATGCTTTGAACGTGGCTGTCAACAGCTCGGTTGGCCGAGTGTGAGCGGATGCTCATTGAATTCCCGCCTAAAAGAATCGATAGAAGATAAAAGCACAGAATACTGACGTCAACAACACGAACTCTAATTAGCTTTCATCAAATAACCTTTCTCTTTTTTCCATTTTTCGCCTTCGCCATTCATTCAGCTTCGCACAAGAAAGATAAACTGCGAAAAGAGGGGATTAATTTACTTATTACTGTCAATTGGATTCTTTCGCTGAACTACAGAAATCTGGAACGGATAAGGTCGCACGCCACAAAAAAAGGAATCTTTTAACCAAAGGATTCGCCTTTTTATCATAACTTCCTCTCCTTTGTAGAGAATGCATTACATTTCCAAAATTTATCTTTTACAGTATTTGCAGATTTTAAAACTGAACAAACTTTTAATTTCTGCAATAACATTTTTTCAATATAATAAAAATTGAGAAATAAAGAAGAACTAAAGCATTAATTTAATCAACACTTTTCCATTTTTTTCAAATCTCAGACTTCTTTTATCTGTGGGCAACAAAAGTAAGTTGAACAAGAAGAATCATATTCAAAATCTAACGTATAGTTTCTGAACTGTATAGTTTTTATGTCTATATAGTTTCTACACATTGTCGTGCTTTTGAAAATCCTTTGCATTAGAAAAAGAAAGGAACGCTTGTGACCCCTTGGTTGGGGAGCCAGTTTTCGTATCGGAGAATTGTCTCCTTGCCATGCGATTTGTACTTTTTTTTTAGATTAAACCACGTTAACTTCTGCCCCACCCCCAATCCTATTCCTCGTCACGCCTTCCTTTTTTACATTTAATTAATATACCTAGCTAATAAATATTAAGTAAATATTAATGGATTGATTTACACTGGTGATTAAAAGTTAAGAACAAAAATTAACGTATCTATAAATTAACAGCACAAATAAACTCATCAAATTTGCAAAAAAAAAATATACATAAAACACTTGAATCGGTTCACATTTCTGCAAAAGTTAGCACATTTCGGCTAATGCTTCAATTCGCTATTGCGAATTCTTGGTTGACAAAATCGATATTATTATTTTTTTTAAAACGGCTGACTTAAATCAGACTTAAATCAGACTTAGCGTCGTAATCTGTAACCTTGCATCTTGATCTTAAAAGTGCAAGCGCTATGTCTGTTATCTGCTTCTACTTGAGAAGACGTCAGCGGATCCATATAGAACGGCTCCTGTTGCACACTGTTGTGCGTGCACAGGACGAGCAGTCTCCTAGCAAACTTTGTCTCTAAGGCTTCATTAGGGTAATCTTTATGCTTTTGTGTTATTCACAATAGAATCTCGGTTGAAGTGTTCTCGAGAAGATATCACTGCACGGAAAGGGAATAGAGTCGAGTATAGGTCACTGGAGTGCTACTTCAGTCTGCAAAGTGATTCCTGACGACACGGATATGGAGAGAGCCTGGAACTGGAATCACCCCGCTAGAACCCGCGAAAAAAAAGTATGGCAGTGTGATTTTGACTGGGATAGTGTTGAACCTTATTGCTCAAAAAGAGAAAAAAACAAACAAATAAGTGAATGAATGTCTTCCCTCTAAAAATAGAGCTGGGGTATAATATATACTTTCAGAGCAAGCACGCATCAAGGTAAAGACACAAATGCATTGAAAATTAAAAACTTTAAAATAATTTATTACTAGAGTCCATAACCTTTATGAAAGGAAAAATTAACTTTACAATAATTTATTATATAAGAACAATAACATTTGTTATCATATATTAACTCAGTTCATATGTAACTAATCCCTAAAGGTACCATCTATAAAACCTTCCATGTATCAGTTTACATGTAAATATCAAAATGTGAAATACTCAATAATTACAAATTGTTAATGAACTTTAACCTTGATGATTATTCTTAATCTTAGAATAATAATATGTAGTACAAAAACATAGTATTATATATCTCATCTTCAAATGTCACTTTTGACATTAATACTACTCCTTAAATTCAAAATATTAAACTAATGACTTCCTATGTAACTATTAACAAGCAACCTACAAGGATACTTAATTTCAGAATATAATGGTATTTACATCTAAGTCATATCTGTCATTAATGTACTATTTCATTCATACAAGAAACTAAAGTTAGATCACTCAACAATGGTTTTTCCCCTACGTGGAAAAATTAATCTTTGCTCCTTTAATAATGTTACTTGTATATTTTGGGCTTGTTGTAAATCAGCAATCCCCTTGGATACTCGATTCATAACATAAAGGAAACTGTACTTACATATCCAGACTCTCGATGATAACTCGTCTCGAAAGCACTATACACATAATTGATACTTTACTATCAACTATCAGTTGATATTTATAATTAACACTAGATGACCAAACAAGCCATAATTAGTTTCACTAATTCACACACAAATTTTCCTAATCACTTGTATGAAATCAGTTCGGATCCATTTGATCCACTGGCACTAATTTCACTTCTGTTTCAAATAGCTAAGCCTATTTAAACGTTCGATCTTCGGAATTCTTCGCATGGGGATTTCCGTCGAATTCTTCCTTTATTCGATCCTCTCAGCAACCGGAAAATAAATACTTTCATTCCTCATGACTATGTCTTCTTATCCTGGATTTCTCAATTATTTATTACGGTTCTATTCGGGTTTAAATCTACGGTTTCCGTGGATGACGTAGGTTGTTCATTTGTCTAGGAGGGCCTCAGAAGAATAATAATTATTTCTTATTTACTTGCGTCAACTGCAAACTTATTCTTCGGTACTTTTAGTTTTGGCAGCGACATTTCTTCTTCAAAATTCCCGCTCTCCTTTATCTGTCAACGTGGAGACATACCAGGCATATTTATCTCCGTTCAAATCGAACAATCTGCTACAGGCTTTGTCATTCCGCCATCTTCTCCAATGTCATACCGCACACATTAATCCCGCAGAAACTAGTAAATACTCTCTAACTAAAAATTTTCTTTTCAAGCACGGTAATCACAATATATATTATTACAAAAATTAAACTTCAACTAATTAAATATAAAAATAAATATAACTTATATTTAATTTAATATATACATCAGCAGATAGCAATCAACAGCTCCATCATTTTCACGTCTTTTCAGGCTGTCAGATATCGAGTATCGTGATGATATCTTGGAAATATGTTTGTTCATTTCTTTGCAGCCATAGATCTTAATTCCCTATTGACGGACGATTGAGGGAAACAGTCATCCGTGTGGCATGGCCATTATGTTCAGATACGGAAAACAGACTGCAGATCTCTGTACACTTTCCTGTAATCCCTAACTCTTTAACAGCAATGGTGATAAAGTCCTTAAAACCTCATAAACAATGTTATTGGAAACACGAATCATCAATGTCGAGTCTGTATTTCAGTCCGAGGACATCAGCACCTTATTAATAAAATGCCATTATTGAATTTTATATGTCAATTGTAGCTATTAAAACGTTTACGTTGGCATTTCATGACATTATCAACGGAATAATCAGTCATTATTGCCCTTTGTTATCACAAAGCTATTAAGATTGTGGATTGATCATAAAAATAATGAACATATAATGAACAACGCTAAGCCTAAATGAAAACTATCTTTTAATTTACAGGTTCTGTTACCAATTCTTTCGACTGCTGGCAGGTCTTAAAAAAATTGATTTCACGGAATTCAAAAAATCGATGACCTGGAATTACAACATTTCGTAATTAGAAGATGATTAATTAAATCGCTATATAAGAGATCTCTTCGATGTTTTCATTTGATTTATTGTTATTCCAATTTATTTTAAAGAGTTGATTTTGAAAGAATAGGTTAAATAATGATGAGCAATTGATGAGTCGTTAGAAAATTGAAATTACTTAGCGAATACTGAAAAATATGTTATAAACACCTTAATTAATTAAGATTTAATAAGTATGAATAGGTGGAATTGGTAGAAAAAACGCTGTAGTCAACAAACCAAAATTTAAGATAGTTCATTAATATTTAAAAAAGGAACTACTTTTTAGTCCGCAATTAAATAATTCGGAGTAAATCCTTTGAACGACGTTAAAGTGGATAACTCTGACTGATCAGATTAAAGCTAGGATTGTTTTATTGTATTATTAGTTTGGTAACTTAACGAGTAAAAATTGCATTTGCTCATTTGTTATTCAGCTGCAAACAGCAATTTTGTGTGAATAGATTTACTTTATAATCAATCAATAAACCAAAAAAGGCACCAAAGTAAACAAAATTTTTCGCG
>JAFIDM010000007.1:49534266-49586095 GCA_023159025.1 Thereuonema tuberculata
AAATTTTATTATATATTTTTTAACGAAATTTTGTGAGTTGGTGACTTAAGTCTAAACTAAGCATGTTGTTTTAGGCACACGTTACAACTTATTTTAAATCATTATAATGAAAGATGGAACAGTGTGTATTGTTAGAATTTTATCTACACATCATATAGTTCAATATGGTTTCAGACGAAACACAACTGCTAATAAGATTTTGTTCTTAAATATCTAATGGATGTAATTAATAAAAATAAAGAAAAGATGGAAAAGGCTGACAAGTTTTCTGTAAGTAAGTTCAAAAGCAGTAATTTGGTCGCTTTTCAACTGATGCTGAAAAACACGGTTGTTTATATCGCTAATTCGGATATAACGCGATTTGTCTTGGACCCCTTCTATTTTGGAAAAGGTGTATAATTGTAAAATTGCAAAATGAATCATATTTTCGCCCAAAAAGTACGAAAATCGATTGATTTTAGAGAACTGCTCGCGATTTGCTATTTACAATTAATACTTACTGGGTATAACCGCTAATCCAAGATGGCGGCGCCAAACCGTAAGAAAACAGGAATATGAAGATTTTGGCTAATGTAACCCATCAAAGTGTTGAGAAGATAATGATTTATATTTATAAATATAAAATTCTATGATATCGCTCTGAATGATGTAGGTAATCGCGAAATGACCATTTTAAATCGATTTGGAATAGTGTGGCCGATAATAGGGCTCGAGTATATGACATTTGACATCGCGAAGTAAAAAAAGCTCGGACAGATCGCGATCTTCGAGATCTTGGATCCGAAAGATCGCGATATAGCCGAGTTTGACTGTATTTCAAAAATTTATAAATCTAAGGTATGTTGATAGGATTTGAAGTTTTTAGACCTATATGTCATCTACATTCATAAATCTACTAGATGGTTGGCTCTATCGACTTTAGACAGCAATGAGGGGCCAGAAATTCCTAGCATCGTAACTGTTTTTCAATTAGATTAACTTGAGCTGCTAAACAGTTAAATTCAACTTCTAACTTTTGGTTCTTTAATTGTTTACTTTAAATCACTTTTGGTTTGAAATTTAACAGTTTAACTTCAATAAATGTGCAAATCATGTGAATTTGCTAATCATTCAGGATGGTATTTTTAAATCATAATATCCCATGTGAAATAATTGAAAAACCAGTTTGGACTTAGGCCATTGGTTCCTTCAGATACATTAGATACTGCATTACAATTCAACATTTTCTCTGTAACAGAATTCTACCAATTTTCACTTTTTAGAAGCGGTTTGGAGATTATACTATGTGATACCTAGTGCAGAAGTACATTTACTGTTATCCAATGTTAAATGAAGCTTATTTTTAAAAGCATAAATTTCAATGGATTTCTGTAACAAATTAATTCGTTAATCTTCAGTTTTACTTAAATTATTTATCCAGTACGTAAGGGTAAATTTTAGGATTTTTTTTAGGCGAGTCTTATCCTACATCCCCGAGTTTCATATCTTGGTCTTAGTAGAGCGATAAAAGGATATAATTTATAAAACTTAGCTATTTTTCATTACTCATCCGATTTCAATTTTATTACTTTTTTTCTCTTCCCCTTAAATTGTAAGAAGAATATCTATTCCGAAAGAAACTGAAAATACTTCAAAGAACTACGGTAATGTAATTTCTCCTACCGATTTTCCCTGAGAGATAAGTTAAGAAGAAATGTTTTTCCTGTTCTGCCTACGTTAAAAAATCGATTTCTTATCATTTCTAATATTATCTCAATGTTGGCTCAAAATTGTTTCATTATAAAACGGATTGGAAATATGCCTTACAAGAAATAAGCCTGTTCCTTGAAGAGATATTTGGAAGATGTTGCAATATTACTATAATTACTGAAAAACTTTGTATTGACTTTTTTAATAACTTTTTTAATAAACTCCATAAAATATAACGGCAATATTTCGTAGGCCTAACCGGCCTTCTTTTTAAAGTCTTTTTAACATCACGGTACAATTGTAATTTCTTAATTTTAATTTTGGGAAGGAGGTAGATGTTCTCTCTTCCCGTGATGTTAAAAAGGCTTGAAAAAGAAGGCCGGTTAGGCCTACGAAAAATCGCCGTTGTAGTTTATGGAGTTTATTAAAGAAGTTATTAAAGAAGTTAATTAAGATGCTAATTAAGATGTTAATTAAGAAGAATTTGTTTAACTTAGTATTGAATTGAGTTAACTATCAAAGCTTTTTTTCTGAGAATTTGAACTGTAATTAACTTACTATAAATTTATATTTTGAAGTAATATCTTGAAGCGTTTACTTATTAATTATTAAAAGAGCACAGAGTAAGTTTAGTGACCTCGTACAGTGTGAAGGAGGGAGTTCTTTCATTCATTCGTCTGTCTGCCACCAGCTCTATAGCCCAAATTACAAGTCTGACGACATGAATAATATTTCTTGGAATCCTGATGGCATGTAGAGGTAAAGAAAAATGCGAGTTCAGGTCTGTGGCCATTCTATTTCAGAAAAAGTGGCTGAAGATGAAACATGTAGTCGGTTGCTAAGGTTTCGTGTTCACTATGAAGCCAGTCGGTTGCTAAGGTTTCGTGTTCACTATGAAGCCAGTTTTTGTCTTGTTAAGTAACTCAGTCGATTAACGAATCTTTTAGTTCTATAAATAGTGCCTAAAATTATACATGACATGCGAGATTGTGTTTGTTGGTAACAAATCCAACAGAGATATCACAGCAAGCCTTTGATATCTCGTAAGTGCAATTGTTCCTAGTCAGTGGAATCGACTCGAAAGTTGTGCAGAAAGGCAGTCTAAAAACACAGTTCCGAAAAGTTACGTTCAGCAGTCGTTCAACTGAAAGAAAAGTCAGTTATTCCTTTTAAGAAGAGACAGTGCAAATTTAAGTCTAAGGAAGTTTATTGTTAACGGCCTACATCCAAGGTGCAGCGATTCCGGTTTATCAGGCATCGAGGTTTGGCGGTTCCCGTTAGTATCGACATACTGAAATCCCAGTGTGTTCTTGTCGAGAATTCATGACGGAATCCGAGGAAGGGGAATTT
This sequence comes from Thereuonema tuberculata, assembly GCA_023159025.1. Taxonomy (NCBI): domain Eukaryota; kingdom Metazoa; phylum Arthropoda; class Chilopoda; order Scutigeromorpha; family Scutigeridae; genus Thereuonema; species Thereuonema tuberculata. The sequence goes on from JAFIDM010000007.1 coordinate 49,537,306, forward strand.
GTAAGCCAAGGTGAATTTGTAAGCCAAGGTGAATTTGAGATCCCTTCGTAGTTATAAAGACAAACCCGATTGACGACGGAATAGGCCCACCGATCGCTTCCCTTTTAAATACAATGTGAGGAACTAGTGGCGGAGAAGATTGAAATTCAACGTCTGTGTTCTATTAAATGGACTGTTGATGTTTTGATCGTTATTCTGGTGAGCCATTTCATTCCTGATCTAGGAGATATGATTTTAATTTTGTATCCAGTAAGTTTTCATCATCGATTTGAGTTCCTTTGAACTAAATTCCTCGCATTAAAGTACACCCTGCCACATCTATGGAACTGTTGATTAATAATTCCTCTTCAATTGTTGTTAAGCATAAATATAATATAAAAGAAATGTTTATGCCATGAGAACATTATTAAAAAGGAAGGGCAGGAGATTGTTCAACAAAAAATCAAAAAAATATGAAATAAGAAATGGAAGAAAAGGCATTTTCGATTCCAGTTTTATAGAATTTTCATTTACAAGAAAATGTTTCTTCAAGTTAATTCTCTCACCGATCAACAACTATAAACAAAAGGGCAACAATTTGAAAAACCTAAGGCCAATAAGAATGTTTTTATTTAGATTTTAACTATAAAAATATTAACTATATTTACTAGACATCTTTTAGACACTGACTTTTAATTTTGTCTCTGATTCCTATCGTATAAATCAGGACAGTACTAATTGAAAGTTGTCTATAAATTCCTATTTGTCATTTGCTGATGACCCTGAAAAATGTCAGTATGATAAAAGGAGAGATAATGAAGATACGCATCAGCTGATAAAAGCCTGTCCCTGCAGAGTCTTTGTTAATGGGTTGAGCAATATTCGAAGCGACTGCTGGTGTGGATTCAGCGCTGATTGAGTGTACGGCTGATGGAGAAGAGCAAAGCGTACCAATCGATGATTAGATTTCTAAGGAAAGAGACGGTTTTTATCTGCTGTTAATTGAACCACAGGAGCTATCTTATTGCTGCTACAGATTGTGATTTCTAGGCGGCTTCTTAGTTGAAATGCGTGAATCGTTCACTCTAAATAGGGGTTCAGTATAAGAAGAGAAATATCCGATGCTTTCTTAGATATCGACGTACGAAGTTAAATGTCTTTAAGTTCAATGCAGAATAAAAACTTCTAAAATACCTTATTTTAATTATTTTGATATTTTTTATTGATTATTACAATAATATTATTATTTTATTTTTTAGTTTTGTTTAAAATATTTGTGGCAAATAATATTTTAATATATGAACACACATACGACATATCTCTGTAAAAGTAACTAGTCCATGCGTAATGAAATTACAGAATAGAATAATAAAGAGAAATGATCTTATAAAATACTACCTGACTTTTTAATTTAAAATTAATTAAAGATTATAAATACGTCAATATGAAACATTTTAATTTGTATTTATTTGATATCAGAAATCACAGACAAATCAACAATCTCTCTAAATCAGCTAAATATGCATATGTATATATTTAATTATGTATATGTATATATTTAAATATGTATGTGTATATATTTAACTGATATAGAGAGGTTGTTGATTTGTCTGTGATTTCTGATATCAAATAAATATAGATTAAAATGTTTCATATTGATTTATTTGTAATTTTTAATTAATTTTAAATTAAAAAGTCAGGTATTATTTTATAGGATCATGTCTCTTCATTATTCTATTCTAAAATTGCATACAAAAAATACATAAATATAGCATACAAAAATACATAAAGAGGAAACTTTCTGTAAGCGGTTTTCTCTGGGCACTTTTTGTACATAATTTTTATTGAAAAAAATGACATACAGATGTGAGTAACTTTAACCAATTGATGAATTTTAAACATATATATATAATTTTTTATTTAGATGTATTTTACATTTGTTTCATACTTTCTCTCAAATAAGGAAATATACAGTTTTGTCCAAAAATATAATAATAATAATATGTAGTCTTGTAATAGTATTTTATTGTATTAAAATAATGAGAGTTGTTTTATTAAAGAGGGGAAATGTTTCAATGATTTGTGGCGATTATTTTAAGGCTTTGTTTAAAGATAGACACAAATAATCAAACAGACACAAAATACTCTTAAGACCTGCCTTAATCATAGTAATTTATAATATGCTTTTAAAGAATTCATGTTTGGATTATTATATAGCGATCATTACTTCATCAAATTGGTTAATTCTGTGAGTGATTTGAATCGTGGTTGTAATCTTAAGCAGGGCGCACACGATGTAGCTTTTGCTGTGCAACTCGTTACAATTAAGTTGCACAAAAAAGGTTGCAAACGACAGTCAGGGCGCACACGATGCAACATTCTTTGCGCCGCCGTTCGGACAACAAACGAAGCACAGTACGAATTTGAATGACGTCACTTGACATTACGTCAAGGAGACTGCGGTGATGTCCTTCCAAATCTAATATTTGTGATTTATATTAAACATATGAGAAATATTGTTATAATATTATTAGCCAGTATGTAGTCGCAGTTGATGGCAATAATGCGATTCACGAATAACAACGACCAACAGCCAATAATAATCCATTGCTCACTGGAAACAATGACGTCACGTGGCAGTTTCCGGAAATGGTGAATGAGCGAGAATCCCATGAGTCAATGCGATCACCGCTTGCGATGTGAAAAATTCAAAAAATCTAGCCTTTTTCAAACGCTCTGATACATTCTGCCGCATTGAATTACTGCATTTACTTATAAACTGTATTTGTGTGTGAAAGAAACTTGCAATACTCTGATATTCATTGTGTATTCGCTATTCGCCCATCTGAAGCAAAGGAAATCTGTTTAGACGCCATATTTCTCCTTGGGCGTGACGTCACTACTGACGTGTTCCAAAGCTGCACTGTGATTGGGTAATTTTCCATGCAGCTTTCGGAGTTCCACCCGACAGAAATCCTGGCCTTTGCAGCTTTTTCTGCATGCAACTCCGGTTGCAACTTTGCTCAAGCAGCTCAAAAAACGCTCTAGGCCACAAGTTGCACATGCAACTCGGCCCAAACCTGCATCGTGTGAGCTCTGCTTTAGTGGAGGACACATCCTTTTACTCTTAAAGATTTTATTTTTTTGCAATTTCGTCATTTTTATCTTCTTTGACTTTATCCTTATGTAGTTCATCGTCAGTCTTCATGTTGAAAAAAATAAACAAAAACTTTCTATTATAACCTACCAACTCAAACGATTGAACAGGAATCAATTTCTACATTTTTTTGTTTTTAATTAAATTTTACATCTACATTATTAGATAACCATCCACTGTGATTTATTCAAAGATATTCTATTATTTTTCCCCTTTGCCTCTTTTATTTGTTTTCTAGTCTCAATGCAGAAAGTAAAAAAACCTCATTAATTATCCTTTGATGTTAAAGATTTATGAAATGGCAATTTTCAGTTGGTCTCCCAGAAACTAAGCATTTATTTTTTATTCTATTTAAGTTTGTTCTTTGTCTTTTTTATTCCTCCTTCATTACGAAAACCATTAACATAAAAAGTATCCTGAATTTTTAATAGCAAAGAAAGTAGAAGATTTTCTTTAATGTTTTCCTTCTGTTATATTCGAAATTAAACGCAAGAAAATTGTGTCTTCGTTTTGCAGTTTCCAATGTTACCTGTTAGTTTTGGCATCAGGTTTTGCTAATCATATAAGTAGATTACTGCCAAAAAGGTTTTAAAAGATTTATGGATTTGGGGATTGATTTTAAAGGATATTAAGTTATGAATAGAGATATTTATGGATTAAAATTACTGTCTCGGAACTTTCAACTTTTAAATGATGATTAAACGTTTTCAAACTAGATTAGATGACTAGATTACTTGTAAATGTGGGTGGCTTGACAGCCGAGCACGTCGATTCTGAAAGATCTTTTGTACTATCCCACGGAAAGAAGGACAGACGGAGAGAAAGACTGAGAAAGGATGGTGTGAGAAATGAAGGGGAAACGAGAGAACCCCGGGAAAACCTGGCCAGCGGCAGATCGCCACCATCAAAGTAACCCACATGAGAACCGAACCCGGTACTCAGAGGTGAGAAGCTAGTGTTTTAGCGACATCGCCAGCCGCGTGCCTTCAAACTAGATAAAGCTACTGAATTGAAATTATAGATTCATAAATTCTTTTCTAAATTAATTAATATTATAACCATAATAATAAATTAATTAATATTTCTTAATGTTAATTGTTATTATATTAGATATGGTCAAATGTTTTCCTTGATCGTATTTAATGATCTCCACCCACAAATATTACGAAATGGGATCATTTTATTTAATCATTAGTAAAAACATAATGATTCTAAATAAAGAAAACAAAAGTTTTAGAAAGTCATTTTTTTTACGGTCATAAAATAGTCTTACAAATTAATGAAATTTCTTGGGATTTTCATTAGTCTATTAAGAAGTGTTCAAAAGTTATTCTAGGTAATAACTTAATAACTCAAGTAATAAAAATTTAAATCCTGTTAAAACTTAAATAACAAATAGTTCGGGTAGGTTCAGCTTCTAAACTCTTGTTTCTTCTCGTATCTTGATCCCAGTAAAAATATTTTCCAATTACTGCCACATTGGGATCAGACCAACATCAATAGAATCTTCATTAATTTTATATTTAATGTTTTTACTTACATTACTCTCTGTCTAATCATGGAGCAAGTGCACTTCATAAAATGTTTAATTTATGGGAGAGGTTAACAATAATATTAATAATGTTAATATGGAATTAATATGGTTTGTTTTTGAGAATTAAGCCTAAACAGTAATATTTGCAAACAATTCTCAAGCCATTAATAAAATTTAATTAATGAAATAAATTCTAATTTATAAAAAAATGGAAATTGCTTAACAACTATGTCTTTATTAAATTGACATTTGATTTAAGTTACTTCACTTAATCAAGAAACGGAAACTCTTTGCTTAAAGCACGTACATAGTAAACATAAGATTAGATTCAAGTACCACATTTATAGGCCATGTTGGCCCTTTCAGCAGGTATTGGATGGAGGTATGGCTGCAACAATTCCTTGACCATTGAAATGAAGTTGGGGTCTCATTGAAATGAAGTTTCCTTAATCCCATAACATTAATAGACAGAGCTGTTATGTGTTGTTTGACAGATCACATTAACACAGATACTTCATTTTTTCAACTATGAAAAACTTTATAACACTATTAACACAGATACTTCATTTTTTCAACTATCAAAAACTTTATAACACTATTACCTATAATTACGTTTACTTCTTGTTATATATTTCTGATTTCAAATCTACTAGGCCTTTACACAAATAGTACATCTTCGTTAGCACTTGTTTCTTACGTTTAACAGTTCACTTAAAGTTCAATCACTTCGATGTAAATGTCTCTAAAACCTTTGTTAACTGTCTGGAGTTTGATACTAACATAGTTCAATGATTCCTTAAACACATGTAACGAAACTTCAGTATGTACAATCTGTAGATTCACTTACACTAGCAATGTTCGGATCGCCTTGCTTCTGTGTGTCATATGTCTTTGTCTTACAAAGTAAAATATGCATTTTGAAATCCTTAAAGCGATGTACCAGTGTCTTTTCCTTAGATGTTTCCATTATGCACATGTACCTCGAAACATAAACTTTATCCAATGTTCCTTTGGAAGAATCAACATGGCGGCATCTACAACGCATCCTTCTAAAATGAATTAGGCTTATATCTCCTAAAAAAAATACATTAAAACTATAATTAATATTCTTTGATATTAATTATCAATATACTATCGATAATGAATTCGTGAATCAAGAGTTCAATTTGTCCTGTATCCTGAAACTTGATATCCTCCTTGAACTTTCATTATCCTTCGCCTTATTTTTGAAGGTTATTATTTTTGCATCTTGCTTCTTCAAAGGCTGAAGCTCTACTCTCCTAATCACTTCTTTGTTAACAATAACATGGTGTATCACAGTTCCATGCACTGACGTTTGTTGCATTTGTTATCTCTTTGTTCCGATTGATAAGCATGATTTCTTTGTTTCTCCTTTGTTCAATAACAGTAATTTCAGATGGTGCAAATTGCATCGATTCGGAATATGAATAATAAAGTAAATAATTTTTAATCCGAAGCATAGTTCAATGTCCTCCAGCCTTTAACATCGGAAAAGGGCTGGGCGAACCCTTGGAACCATGTAGAGGAGAAGCATCGGAGAAGAATCCTCCGCCGGGAATTGAACCGCGGCTTATCAGTCCAGTGTCTATACCACTGGACCACCGGCACCACGTCATCAATATAAATTCTTCCAAATAAAAAAATCTGAATTGCATTATCTAGGAAAAGTAATGAGTATGTAAGAGTTTACTATTTCTTTTATAAGGGAAAATAGTGATGTGATATCTTCGTTTCGTAGCTATACGAAATAGGGCAACGACTAGAATTCCAAGAAAGAATGGATCTCTTCACATTATTCTTCAGCTTGGGACGCTGTAGGGAAGTGAAAGAAACAGAACAACACTTCTTTTCTTCTATTACTACAAAGATCATACCAAACACTCGATAATGGTATACAATAGATCGTAGATTCTGTCATACATATATATTTTGATTATTAAGTAGTGGGCTTATTAAATTATATTTCTATATTAAAAAGGACACCTAAGTTCGTTAGTTGGTAACATTGTTACAAATATGTATGTTTTCAATTTGTTATTCTTAAGATTGATATAATTTCAATTATTGAGATTGCGTATGTGAATCTTCGGAAATGTGAATTCGATATTTAATAGCAAAAGAAATAAAAAAAGCAGTTGGCTGTAGGTTTACCAGTAGAAATTCTCTTTAGTGTGTAACACTTTGAAAATGAAAATACGAAAACTTTAAATGGAAATAGAACACCTAGAGTGGTGCCAGCAGTGCTTGAGGCCCTGATGTTTATCCCTTTTTGATCACTTGTAGAAATGATGCGTTTCCTCGCAAGGCGACTGAGCTATGTTGGAAAGACTGATTTTACTCATTAAAGGAAAATGAACATACGATGGTTTATATTGTAATGGGTGTTTAAGGGAGAGATTTTTAGGAGCTAAGAAACAACGAGTCAAGTTTTGGAACTGAACTGAAATAATTTATTAAATAGAAAACATGGGTTTTTATAGATTTTACAAAATTGAATTTCACTGGATAAGTAATTAAAAAATATACTTAGTGATTGGACAAGAACATAATGAATTTAAGTGAATTAACTAATTAAACGGCTGTAACGAAAAAGAATTAAAAATCAACAGAACAGCAATAATTAGGAAATAGAACGAATGATTTTAACATAAATAATGGTAAAGATTTAAATGAATAAAATACATTTTAATACAGATAAATACAAAAAAATGATTTCTAGAAATATCTACATGTAAACTGTTACAATATTATAGATTATTACAGTTAGAGACGAAGATGGAATATTCGGGAAACTTCATTTGTTTCATCTGAAGTAAACATGGTAAAGAATATTCGGAAATACATCACTCTCATTCATCTGAAGTTATAGACAGAGGAAATTCATTGTTTTCGTGTTTATTGATATTTTAAAAATTTATTGAAAATATTCTAAGCTTCTGTATTTCTTGCAGTATACATCAGTTGTTCTTGAAAATGTAATGCTTTTCAAACATGTTGCTTTTGTTACCTAAAAGTATATTTGTTTTGTATTTTTAGTCTCAAGTTAAAGATAGGCATAAAAAGATGTCTGTAAGTTGTGAGATAGTTTCTACCATCTTTTTTTCAATATAAAAATTATAGAGAAAATTAAAGAGTTGAGTAACAAAGTTACTCAAAGTTAGAAAATCAAAAAAAGTAGATTAATAAATCGAATAAAACAGATTATCTGGTCACTTCTGATTGTAATAGCTCAGATTACGGATCAAGTAAATTAGATATCAAACAGAAGATACTTATTTACTTTTTATAAAATTTAAGTGAAATTAATTTTACAGATTTTATTCCCTGTTTTGTAAATAAAAAAAAGCAGTAATTGGAAACCGGTAAAAAAAATGTAATTTTATAATCGCTTATAAAGATGAATCAAAATTCTATAAAATTCTATAGGAGAACTATAGTCGAACTATCATTAAGTCCCAGTATAAAAAATGGCAACTTAATTGTTATTATTATATTTTTAGCTAACATAGTTTACATTTTCCATCTCTGGAGGATCTTTAGTTAATTTGAAAACTATTGTGGAAGAGTAGAAGCGAGTTATTTAGTCGAGTGGCTTCTGTTCTGAATTATGAAGTAGGAAGGTGATGCTCTCACCTGAGCCCCTCACTGTTTGTTTGTGTCATTTCAGCGGTGTTTGCTCATTTGTATGCAGTTCAACACAGGGCAAACTTCTCGCTCTCAGTGAAATCTAGTGAAATCAAAAGAAGATAATAAGATTCCTCATCTGACAATAAAAAAAAATCCTTACTCCAAATGTGGTATCCAGAGAAATGAAGGTGCGAAAACATTGCAACTACGAATAAAAGGAAAAATAAAAACAAATTAAAAATACAAAATCTTTACTGTAGGATCAGTTTCAGAACATTTTTAGTAATATTTCTTCTTGAAAATAAATTTGAAATATTTCTAATTCTCCAACAACTTCACTTATTTTCACTTATTTGATACTATCTGTACCTGGCATGCGTTGCAATGCCACTCAAAGAAAGAAAGTGTTTGTGTGTTAATTCTGTTTATTGAAGTGTTTTTGGATACATAATATTTTTTGTTTTTCCGTCTGATGCATACACGAATAAATAAGAAGGTTTTCCGACGCGTGAGCAGGCTACATACAGCTGTCCATGTGTGAAGCATGGATTTTCCAAATTTAGTCCACACACTTGCAGCGATTGTCCCTGTGGTTTGTTGATGGTCATTGCAAATGCGAGTCGCACCGGAAACTGATGGTCATTGCAAACCGGAAACTGGTTTGAAACCGGAAATACCCTCATTTGTTGAAACGCCTCGCGCACCAGATATTGTAAAATGGTTCTACTAATTCAAAAACCTTCGCGGATGTGCGCACAACAACTCACCAGTTTCATCGCAATCTGATGAATGGTATAGGAACGCATACGGGACAAAAAAACAAAGAAACATTCATTTTTATATATTAAGATTATATCACCTTAATCTTTAATTTCTTTAATTCTCCTTGGTTAGCTATTATTATTATAAAGTCAATCTGTGTATACGGACTTTTGAAATTAACGAACAAAATTTAAATTAATTGAGAAAAAAGCTGCTAAAGTTTTCTTATAAATTGTATTTTATTGAAGTTAACTAAAAACAATTATTTTACTTCCATAATTTAGTTAATAGTAAACTGGTGACATTGATTTTATTTAGCTTATTTCACTTGTTTTGGCGTTTCCAAATTTTTCTACATAATTTATGTTTGTTTATCTTGATAAAAGTACTTTTCAGAGGCTTTTCGGATGCGATAGCATTCGGCCCCAGTGGATCAATATCTACAGAAATCGACAAGGAAAATACATTTGCTAAAATGTATCTGCCTTACAATTTCAGGTATCGAAGATAAATAATTTTCAATCTACCGTAATCTGTTGTCGGTAGCTTATTTCGGGGTTATTTTCTTCTTTTTTTATTCTTAGTCCGTCATTGGTCGGATATGTATCCAATCAAAAATTATCTTCCTGCCTTTCACGTAGCTCTAACATTTCAGCTTTCTAGGCTATATAGTTTGTGAATTATCGTTATCGTGGATAGATGGAAGAAGATACATACTTCGACTGTAAATTTTTAACGATTTTTATTTTAATCCTTTTTTTATTTCTCTCTGATTAATGGTTGCAAAATTACACCATATCTGTGGTAGCGACTACCGTAGATCATGTTGGTTTTAGATTATCTTGGTCAAGATAAGACCAAGGAAAAGCATTTTATTTAAAACACAACATCTTGAAATATTTTATATATCATAGAATTCTGAATTGAAGAATGTACATTCAAAAGAGATTTGGGATTAGAAAATTTTCTGTTTCACAAAACAAAAATCTTAAATTGAACAAAAAAATGTATTTACTATCCATTTTTTCAGAGATATCCATTTCCATACAGCTTTCTATTAAATTTCTAAATTATTAAGACTGTAATCGCCTTTGTGTTTTGTTTTATTAAGACATTTTTGTTTTGAAGAATTACCCCATTTTGAAAAAAATACTTAAGTAGAAAAAGACAAATAGAAAAGAAAGGCTTGTTTGCGCAGACTTTTCACATATTTAGCCTATCTTCAATTTTAGAAGCTATCAATTTCCTTAGCAGTATCATTACTATATGAATACTGTTTGAATACTATTTGTTAGTATTTGTCAGTGTCATTATTAGCACTACTTTCTATCCCTACCACCTTCTGATTATACATCAAAGATTTATCAATAGTTTCTTTAACATTATAATGGAATCCCATAACAGCCCATTGATATTGCTTTGATTTCGATTGAAGAGATCCTTGTTGCTGCGTGTACGAAAGCTTATTATTTTGTACAACTATTTAGAGGGTATTTCATTTGTGTTTCCTTTATTTAATAAGTTTGTTTCTTTCATATGTCGTTCATTCTCATGATGACATCAGCAATACCAATATTCTTTGTATTGCTTAAATAATTTTAAATATTGTTTATATTTAATGATATGATTAATATTTAGAGTTATTCTAGCAGTGGATAGTTTTTGCTAGTATTTGCAAACTAATTTCCAGAGTAAAATGTAATTTTTCAAAAGACAAATTTGTTTTTATTTTTTTTAGAATTTTCTCCATTTTAAATTCTTCATAAATATAAATTCCATTGAAATGGAGATTCTTCAAATGTCACTTATTTTCCCAATGCTTTTAAATCCCCTCACAAATAATCAATAGCAAGAAAAAAAATTTAATAACATTGCAGGAATTTAATTATAGGGAACTATAATTATATATTTTGAAATATTTTATTAAAAACCACAAAAACAGAAATCTTCAACTGAATTTCGAAATAAAAATGAATCTCTTTTATGTTATTAGTATAACCTTGATATTCTGTAATTTTGAATTTAAAATTGGAAGTAATATTAAAACAGGATATTTATTCTCTAACTTCTTAGAAAATCTTCAAAAGTTAATATAGAAGTCGAAAATCTTTCCGGTTGCCATTGGGAGAGTTAAATATTTGCAAAGGGTAGAAAACGACATTTCAGTTCAAAACATGATCTGTAATAACGTAAAACAGGGAGTTTTTATGTCTTAAATTAGGTTTTAAAAATAGCCAAATTATTTTTTATAATATGCTTTCTTTTATTTATTTCCACAATTGACAATTTGTCGTAACAGTGAAACACAAAAAACATCGTTGACAGAAATAAAAATAACTTTAATTTTTCGTTGATGTAGAGAAAGAAATAAATCAACAGCGTCTGTGATAATCATCTAAAAGTGGTCAAAGAAATTGGAGCCCCCCCATTGTAACTTTAATAATTGCATTTCTTTTGTCTATTTCACACACTTCTATTCGTTCTAATGAATTACTTTCCATTACTATTTACAGTTTTCTGTTCTAATGAAGTTTTCTATTACTGTTCTTCCATTTTATCAGTCGAAAACCTATTAACACATTCGCATTGACTTTGATTTCTGAAAACAACATGATTGTTATCAGCCGCCATTCTGACGTCATGAGGGCGGCATTGATCTCAGTTATCGGTGACGTCTTTCTATTTTGAAGCTGTCCCTTTAAAATTTTGATGGAGAAATAGTTCTTCTGTTCTGCACTTGGAAAGCTTCGCTAGTGTGGCTTTTCCTGCAAGTTCTGGCCGTTCAGTGTTCTTAGAAAGAAATAGAAAATAAAGATGTTTGTAGGCTTAGATTCTTTGTGAAACACATACGTTTTCAGATTTCCAAGAAGAGGAAATTTAATTTAATTTAATTTAATATTAAATCAAATAGGCTGTTGACTTGTTTGCTGTATTATCCTCTTTTATCTTCACATCCACTAATTTACATTTAATATCTTGAAGTGGATTTGAACCAAAACTTTCTGATTAAACTATGTTTGTAATTACTGTTTGTTTGGAAAAGAGTTTTACTACTAGAAACGTTTTTCTGTCTTAATGATTATTAAATTCAGATATTCCTACTAATTTAACGAGTGCTGCAAAACCTCAATTTATTTAGAAGAAGGAAACAAGAAACTTGTTTTAACTAAAGTAAAAAAGCAAAGAAATTTAACATCACTTGTTTTGTAACTGATATTCGAAACTTGGCAACTTAACAACAATTTTTAGCATAAAACAAAAAAAAGAAGATATTCCATTAAACAGGAAATAAAACTAAGTGAAGAGGAAGAAAAATAAAAAGATGATGTTCAGCAGATCTTTCAAAAATGGTAAAAAAAAAAAAAAAAAAGTTGAATGAATATGGCTTGAAGACAAAGTTGAAGAAATTGTTAAGAAAACAGTAATATTGAATCAGCATTCATCAAAGTAAATTTGATAGCGGAGTTTCAAAACCGATCCCCTGATAAAATACTTCTCATCAAGTAATTTCTTACGTATTGTTGTTCAAATATATGCTCATTCAACGAAATTCAACGAAAAATTTAAAACTATCAAGTTGTTTGATAACATCTACATATAAGGACGGTAGAGACAAAGTTGGTTCCTACACAAAGCGTATATGAGTCGACAAGATGTTACTTAAATTGATAGTTAAAAAAAATTAACGTATGCAGTGAACGTAAAAAAATAAATTTGGCCAGCACATGTAACAAAATATTTAAAAGCTTGTTTTTTCCACATTGAAATTTACATATGAGCATGACCGGTTTCGTTCCCTTATTACAGAGCTTTGACAAGCGATCTATGATAGGGGGCGAAACCAGTCGTACTCATGTGTAATTTTTTAAAAAAAATTTAAATTTCATTTGTAAAATTGTAATTAAGTTTTTAATTTAATTAATTTAATAAATGAGCCTGCGTTCGAATCCCTGATCCAGCAGTGATGTTTCCTTGTCTTCTTCTTATTCTCATTCTCTCCTTTCTGGGGTTTGTAGATAGGCGTAAGACCACGGTAACGGTGGGGTATACCCTCGGCCCTTTTACAATAAAAAGAAAAACAATAAAAAGAAAAAGCATATAAACTAAATTTAAATTTTTAAAAGAGGTGGCATTTCATTAAAAAGAGTTAGCACCTATAAATCGTTGGAAAGAAACAGAAGGAGATATTGAAAAGAAAAGAGTCGATGCCTGAACTGAAGTTGAAATTCAGTAGAAAGAAACCGCTGGTGAGATATATTGGAGCAACGCTGTTTGTTTTCAAATGATCTCTAAAAACTTAACTTAGCATTGGAACGAAGAAAAAAGTTAGTTCTGAAGGCTATACGTGGTGGAAATCACCTGATCTTTTCAAAGATAAGTTCTTTAAAAAAACAACATAAAAGATGTTAACAAAACAAAACCTACTTCTTATCTGTTGTCGTAGTTGGAACAAATTTCATAATAGTTTTGCGGCAGTTGAAAGATATTTTGAGCCAAATGACTTTACGATCTGTAACTGAATTCCTGATCGTATTAATCCAAAGCGGTTGTCTGATATCATCTCGTTTGGAAATAAACAATTTTATGAAATAAGAAAATAAATATCTATTTCCGATTATGTTACGTTAAAAAAATGAATAATAATAAGAATATTAAATAAGGCATACAGAAATGTTTTTGTTTAGTTTAACTAAGGAAAGTGTATTAATAGATACCAGAAGAAATTTTTGGTGAAATTAGGCCAAATTAATGTGTATTGAAAACTACAAAACAGTACAAAAAAATTGCATAAAAGCATTTGAATAAAGTAAAATTATAGTTTAAATAAAATCATTATAAAGGGGAGCATTACGAGTGAAAGCTGAGCCTCTGGGTCACTAAAATGACCCCTCAAAAAACTTAGAAGTAAATCAAAACGTGGAAATTGATGTTCTTGTTCTTATTTTCTTATTAGTTTTTGAGGAGTCACTTTACTTTCTATGAATACATTAGTTTTTCACTTGTTCGTCTTTTGAGTCTTTGCACGCTGAGTAGCCCTGACTGAAGAGAGACTAAGAAGCTCGAAACAGTTGTCTCAGGATCTTATCATAAGGGTGCCCCTGTATCACGAATTGATTCTTGTTCTTTAGACCTAGCATAGTCTTTATTTTTATTTGTTTTCTTGCTTTTCTTTTGTAGTCTTTCGGTGTCCTTTGAGCCTCTCAAGGATTTAACTGCTAAAAAGCATTTCTACATTTTGATGTTGTTGTTTTTTTTCTTAATCTTAGTTTTTTTAGGGGTTACTTTTACTTTCTATCAATAGTTGAAATTTAAATATTTTTTTTTATTACTTTCTATTCGCCGTACAAGAAACAAATGAATTACGTCGAAGTTAAAAAAAAAAACCCAAAAAGGTCAATTCTCTCTTTGCTCTTACCGCGAGATCACGGTGCAGGTGTTGATATGACTGAAGACAGCTGGACTTCAAAGAAACGCCAACCTTTACTTCAACCAAACAACAATCACGCTGCTTTCACGCTAAATTACAGTCCTCCAGATTTATTTTTATTCTTTCTGTTAATTCTGTCCGAGGAAAGCTATATAGAAAACAATACTTCTAAATATGGCAGCTACAGCAGTTGCTTGAACTCCAGATGCTATGCTTTCTCTACTAACTTTAGATCCGTATTGAAAGATTTTAGAATGATAATTGAAACTAGATGACAGAAGACAGCCTATTATAGATGCATTATTTTGCTCTTCTTAGGGCTTACTTGGCCCCACATGATAGAAAAAATCTATTGTATCATGAATATAATATTGTTTCATGAATACAAATTCTAGTTTATATTCTTATATTACTTAAAATTTACTGAAAATTCTATTAGGTATTACGTAAGTTGTAAGTAGGAATTTTTATTAAAATTTCACTGTTTTTATGAACAAAATAAAAGAGTAGTTGAATGCATTTATAGTTAATTTAGTTTTAATAACAATGTTTATTCACTATTCATTGATGGCAACTTCAGAGTGGATCTAGAACATAGGATGCAATATTTTTATTACGATATAGAACATAGGATGCAACATTTTTATTACGATATTAAAAACTGTTTTAATAAAATTCATTCATGCAAACGCAAAGATGAGAAACGGATATTAACCTTTTTTTTTTTGAAAACTTTATTAAACTTTTAAGAAGTAAAATTACAGGATACCAAATTTTATTCAAAACAAGCATGAAAAAAATTACAATACAACTGAGGATAAACATCGTTATATCCTGACAATTGGTTTGTTTGTTTGGTTGTTTTAATTTTCTTTACATAGATAACTCGAAATTTGAAATGTAACATCAATTTAATAATAAACAGAATCCTTGGAGAAAAAAAATGAATTTTCCGCACATTAATAAAGTAAAAATTGACAAAAGAAACTTTCAGTTTGATGAAAAAGCTAACAGAACTACTCTAAGTAGATTTGCTCCATTTGATCCGTTTTATGTATAAGTTAGAGAGTTCTTTTTCCCAACGTTAATCAGGGATGTATTTTTTTCCCTGTTATTTACTCCGAGGACACTTGACACTGTTTCATAAAAATGAACAAGTTCCTAATATTTATTAAACAAAAGCCATCTTCTCATTGCAAATCATAAATAGGCACAGAAAGAAGCTATAAAAGTTTTCTATTACATACAAAGGAAAAATTCAAGAATAGACCCCTTAAAAATTCATTTAGATACAAATTTTGATACAAAATAAACTTCTTTATTTCTTTACATTATAAGTATTTCTAAAACTGAAATAATACCAGAATTTAGTAAGAGGCAGCCGTAGATATATCTGTCCATTTGTTCGATTTTCTTCTTTGATTTCATTTGCCACAGGGCAATCGCTATGTCGCCCACGCATCGCCACACTCCTGGCAAAGACGGCGACAGTTGGGCGGCCGAGTTCGCCGGCGCTCCGCTAGGGGGACTGCGAGGGATTGGAGTCGATGCTGAGAAACAGAACATAAGCGTTGTGGCGGTGATACTGCTCGCCACCCACAAGTCCATGTGCGCCGAGTGTCAAAGCCCGAATCATTGACTCGTAAAACTAACAGAGGAAAAGTTCAGTCTATAGGAAACTCAAAAGCAGAAGACACGAGTGTAAAACTTAACTTTATGTAAGTCCTAATATTCGTCTTTTTGACAAGTGTTTATTTCTTATTTACAAGTATTGACTGCCTGTGATGTATTTCGTGTTCCCTGTGTCTCTTCACACTGCTCACGCTTAATTAAATCTAGACGCCATCAGCGAATCACTAAACCGGAAGGAGATTTCTGAAGGGCTCTCCCACACCCGACAACTAATTTGAAACAAATTCGAATTTGAATCAAAGTTTCATCTTCAGCCAAAACATTTCCCAGCTACTGAATTAAATGTGCTTTTTGTTATCGCAGTTCAGAATTTTCAACATGATTTTAGCAACAAAAGATAGATCCAAAGTTACAATCAGTTAAAGTAAATAGCAGTGAATGAAAAACTGAAAAAAGTTGATGACAGTCCTCGTCCGATAACTTTGAACTTTGGTTTATTATTGGAAAGATGAAGAAGCTGAGAATACGAAGAACAGCCCTAATGGAAACAATTGCAGTGATTAATGTAAAACTAAAGAACCCGAAATAAAAGATCTTCAAGGAATCCAAGAGAGAAAAAGAAATATCAGTAAAAACTGTCTTTCATTTGAACATGAAACATAGTTTGTCCAATTAGTGTCTTCTGAAACCTAAGTCATTCTTCTAGAATCAGTGGACACGAATTTGAACAACTTTTTAATGACTGTAGAACGAAATTACTCTGGAATCAAAAGTAAGAAAGAAGAAAACCTAGAGTTCAGCGACATTTGAATCGCCTGCATGTAAGTACATTAATTCTTATGTCCAAATAACTTACAATTACTATTTCTTCGTTTAAAAAGTAATATTTCTCTTTATTTGTTTGATGTTGTAGAATTTCAACATACTTACAGTAATCATTATAACTAATTGCAAAACGAAAATTTTTTAGTTTCTTTAAATTAAAACATGTACTTTTTTCAATTGGAGATTCTTAGCAATACAAAATCTCCAATTGCTAATTTGAAAAAAGAAAATCGGAGAAGCATAGTGAATCTAAAAATCTTTATTTATAGCAAGTAAAACTTTGTATCTCATTAAAAAATAAATCTTGGCTAACATAGTAGTATGCGAATAATATACTCTGATAAACGTTGTCCAAAATAGTTTCTAGCTCTGCACGAGAGATAGTTCATGATTGAAACCATTTGTTCGATAAGTCAGTGATCAAGATAAAAGCTCGGAATGTGCATTTACCAAAAAGAAAATAGATATTGGTATTTGGAAGATTGGCAAACAGCCTTTTTACTCGCACATATATTGCTTTACTAAGAATTCAAGAGGAAAATATAGCTAAGTTTTGAGCGGAAGGGGTTGAGATACAGGCATTCATCTACTCAGACTAATAGCTTGTGAATTACAGAGGAATTCTTGAATGCGGAAAACTTGCAATTCATCAGCAATGCTTTTTTTAATCCTCGTGTAATTAAACTTTTTTTTCTTCCATCCTTTTGTTCGGAAGACTTTTTTCTTAATATTCTAATCCTTTAGTTAATATAATGAATTTCGTTCAAAATGAAAAAGGTGACGTCTTTTTTAATATGAGAAGCTTCATTTAAACTAAATAATGGCTTGAATTTATCTTACAGTCAGATCCTTAAATCACACAATTCCCTAATTAACAAAAAGAACTCTTTCACTTTTCTTTCTTTCTTTAGTCATAATTTAGTCTTGTGGCAGATATTGGGTTTTGGGTTTTAACAAAAAGAAAAAAAGTCATCTACATATGTGGTTTCCATCAAAGACTCTCCTCATTTTCACCAAAAAAATAGTAGATACAGAAGGCTTTTTATTTCTTTTCCCTTCGCTTCCAAAAAGCAATCAGAAATTGGGGTAAAATTAACAGTACTTTATTAAAACCTTATTAATCACTTATAATGTTGTCTGTGTTTATCTGAAGACACAATTTCAGCTGAGGTACACACGAGTATTTCAAAATGGAGTAACAAATTTTCCAACACATGATAGATATAAACATGTAATCTATATAAAACGCTATAGTAAATTTGGTTCACAGAAATATATTGTATAAAATGTGGTTTACAAAACCATTGTAGTAGCATGAAAGTAAGCTCAGAAATTTCAAAAAGCCTTTTACGAGATGTTTTGACAGTCTTCTCCATAATTTTGGCGAATGCGTTCACAACCAAAATATGATTTATAATAAAAATTTGTAAGATTTGTATTAATTTGTATTAATTAATTGTATTAATTGCAGTGATATTGGCCAGTTCTTGTCAGAAATGTTTTGATGTATGACAGATATATCATTAGAATGAATTCTAAAAATAAAATGATTTAAATTGCATGTAATACGTTGCTAATATAGATGAAGGTTAATGGATAAGTGAGTTTACCGTCAATCACTGAAATTCATTTCAGTCACCAAAATAATTAATGATTACTTTTTAGAATTTTCGCTTTAGAAATTTACAGTAACTTTTAGAGTATACTGCACTTGAATCAAGCAGACATTGTTCTTCGCTAAAGTCCTAAGCACATTGCAGCACAGTGTATCTTTTTAATCTACATTCTTAATCGTAACTGGCTTCATGCAAATAACTTCAGTTCGTTTGGTGTTTTTGAGATTTTTTCGGCATTAAATAGTTTCTAGAAGCAGTATCACGTGATCATTATAGTCAAGAATCAGTCTACGTTGCTTTACATCCTTCTTATTTTTAAATAAAACAAATAAATTATATATATACATATTCTTATATATTTAAGAAGTAAATAGCTAGCAAAAGGAATGTGGTTATTTTTTTATATATATTTTTATAATTCGGATCCATATACAAGTTCTAAATTGACATTTTTACATTGAAAGAAAGTGTCTTTTCGAAAACAGTTCTTGTATGTATTAGTTCTTACCCTCATTCAATTCTTATGAATCATTTCATGAAGATAAGCTTTTCTCCAAAGCCGACTTAAGGTATGCCAATGAATTTGAAATGTACATCACATAACAGAGCTCATTTCTCGTTATTCCCAAATCTAGTTAATCTAGTTTGAAAATTCCCTGATGACAAATAAAACTGGGTTATTCCTCAACGGATTCTTGCATTGATTTTCTGAAATTTCTTATATGAAACGACCTGTCTTTGAAAAACTTCAAGTCAATCAGTTTCTTTAAAGTGGCTTCCTCTTGTACGAAGTTTTCATGTTGTGATCTTGCCTGAAGTCATAACTAAATATCAATAGTTGACGTTCACGTATTTTTGTGACATAAGGTTATTTCTGATACATTCGTATATTGATTCCGACTGATGTCTTAATTCTGTCTGCGATGAGTCTGTTGCTTTAGATTGACGT
Source organism: Thereuonema tuberculata (assembly GCA_023159025.1). NCBI lineage: Eukaryota > Metazoa > Arthropoda > Chilopoda > Scutigeromorpha > Scutigeridae > Thereuonema > Thereuonema tuberculata. Next base: position 49,556,836 of record JAFIDM010000007.1, read on the forward strand.
GATTGAGGTTTACTGTAATGCTTCGTTCTGTTTATGTTGCTTATAGCAACCACAAGCGAACATTATTGTTGTTATATCTTGCTAGTCTTCTGATAAGTATCAGAAGACTTATAATCCCGGTTTGTCTGTCCGTCTGTGGACAAGTATCATTAATATATCATTAAATTATCATTAGTATCATTAAAATATCATTAAATTATCATTAATAGGAACAATCACAACAATCACAATAATCGCAACAATTGCGTCTTTCGCAACAATCGCATTTATAATAATAAGGAAATTAAAGCAATTTCAATTATATTTTCTTATACATATCAGAAGACGTTGCGAAGCATTGTGATTGGTTTACAAACGCTATCCCTACCTTGTTTTTATTAGTGGCTAATCTGCATTAAGTTCTTTTCTGTAACTAGGCACTGATTTTTTTTGTCCTTAACTTATTTTGTTGTCACATAAACTTTATAGAAATGAAATTTAACGTGCGTTAGAACATTATTACACACAAGAAAATAAGAACGCACATAATTAAACAAAAATTAATTGAGCTGTTTTTGATATTTGTACTGGCAATCAGAGACAGTGCTGTTTCGAGTTTCACTATTCTCATCAGTCCGATTCGCTCAGTGTATCCAGTTCAGTGAAATAGGACAAATGCAAACGGGCAAACAAACAAAACAATGACCCCTCAACTATTTTTTTTTTCAATTATGTGCATTCTTCTTTTCTTTTTGTGTAATAATGTTCTAACGCACGTTAAATTCTATTTCTGTATACAGTGGAACATGTATATTCGTCAGCACCTATATTCGTCAGATTCAATATTCGTCACATTTTAATGATAAAAAAATGTTTCCATATTCGTCACTCCCACCACCACCCGGCACTGGTGCTGCCATCGCCGCGCAATCAATTGGCCAACTCAGTCAGCCTTGTGAGGGCGTCGAGTGTACATAATAATTTCTCTTGGAAATTTTGATTTCCGCAATTCTTTGGAATTACCTTTGTAAAAAAAAAAGTGACCATGGCCCCAGCAAAACATAGTGAAGATAAACAACCAAAAAGGAACGCTGTGAGACCACAATTGAGTTAAAAAAAGAAATTATTGCTAAGTTTGAAAGTGGACAAAAGTCAGTGTTTCCAATTTAGCTAGAGAATCTAATATGCCAAAAACTACCATAGGTAGCTTAATAAAAAATAAGGAAGCGATTAAAACTGCTGATGTGGGAAAAGGTGTAAAACTCCTTGCTGCTAGAAGATCACAAACGATTGAAGATATGGAAAATCTCTTATTGTTGCGAATTACTGATAAGCAAATGACTGGTGATAGTATTTCAGAATCTATCATCTGTGAAAAAGCAAAGAAGTTATATGAAGACCTGTAGCAAAAGAGACCAGGAACCAGTGGTGAGTTTATGGCAAGTAGGTGCTGGTTCGAAAAATTTAAAAGAAATGCCGAGCATTCACAGTGTAATTAGGCATGGAGACGCTTCGAGCTCGAAAACAGAAGATGCTAAACAGTTTGTTGAAGATTTCATAAAGTAGGTATACACTGAGGGATTTATCTCTCAAGTTTTTAATTGTGATGAGACGGGCCTATTCTGGAAAAAAAATGCCTAGAAAAACCTACAAAAGAAGGAAAAGCATTGCTCGGACACAAAGCAATGAAAGACAGATTAACATTCATGCTGTGTTGTAAAGCTAGTGGTAACTGCAAAATCAAACCATTAGCTGGTTTACCATATATGTCATAAAAAGGAACTTCAATGTGATGTGGACTAAAGCTAACAGTAAAGCTTGAGTTACAGTAACAGTAAAGCAAGAGTAACAGTAAAGCAAGATATAGTTTCCTGGAGTGGATTCACGAAATGTGAAAGCATATTTAGAAAGTCATAATTTGCCTGTGAAGGTCATCTTGGTTTTGAACAATGCTCCTGCTCATCCTCCTGATCTGGAAGACATTCTGATGGAAGAACACAGCTTTATTCGTATTAAATATCTACCACAACTCCTCTAATCTCGCCCATGGATCAGTAGGTCATTGCCTGTTTTAAGAAACAAAAGCTCTGTTTCAAAGGTGTTTTGAAGTGACGTCGGAGAAAGAACTTACGCTGAGAGAATTTTGGAAAAGTCATTTCAATATCCTCTACTGTGTGAGGATAATCGATAAGACTTGGGGAGAAGTGGCTTCCAAGACAATGGAGGAAACTACAGCCAGAATGTGTCAGAAAGAGGCATTCAAGGTTTTGCTTCACACCCTGTTGTTGATGAAATTGCGTGTCTGGGCAGGTCCAAGGGTTTACAGGTTGATAGTGAAGATGTAGAGAAATTGGTGGAGGAGCATGGAAAGGAACTCACCACAGAAGAACTGTTGGAGCTTCTTAAATAACAAGAGGCTGAAACAATGGAGAACATTTCGTTCGGTGAGGAAGAGTCAAGTAGAGGCGTCATACTACTATTGGCATTAAGGAAATGCTGTCTAATAGGGCCAAAACGCATAATGTGGTCGAAAAGTGCCATCCAGATGTTGCTGTGTTCAACCAAAACATAATGCATTCAATGATAATGTGATTGACTATCTCAGGAAGGTTTTAAAAAACAGACAGAAACAGGCAACATTGGCAACATTCTTTGTTAAATCGAGTGCTACTGAATCACTGGCAAAACGAAACGCATCACCAGAATTGGAGTTACCTGATGTTTTAATTGAAAGTGACTCTCTTTCTAAACAATAATAACTTTCCCCCTCTTCCGCTTCTATCATCATCTCTCCTCAGTACAATAAAGGTACAGTTTTGACAAGGGTTGTAGAGGTAGCGACGGACGGACGGACAGACATAAGAAGGTTAAGTGCTCCCCTCGTTAAAATTTAAAATAGAAGTAATAACAGATCATTTTAATTCGTTGATTAGAGAGATAACCTCCGTGTTCATTTATCACAGCAGGATTCAAAAATTGTTTTTTACAGGAGAAATTCTTTAGCGAAAAAGAAAACATGATTGAAAATGGAACCAATGAAAAGAAACGTTACTTTTAATTGGTCGAAGCACTCAGTTACGATATCTCTCGCTGCTCTTATACTGATCACGGTATTTATCGTGCTATGAATAAATTGAAAACAATCTTAATACAGGAAAATTTTGTAAAATCATATAAGAAACTTAAAATATAAGAAACTTGCAGAATATTAGCTACCAAAAATGTTGATCTCCGTTTGCAAGATTTTGAGTCATTTTCAAATCCTCTTCGCAGCATTCTTTAGATTATTAGAGTTTCAACACCACTAGATGATTTTGTTAAGTATTTGATTATTTAGATTACTATAGAGCACTGATTTTTATTCATTGTAAATAGTATTTTTTTAAACGAGGCACTTTGGGTAAAAATAGTAAGGATATGAAGGGATGCCCCTTATGAGTTTGTCAATTTTCTTTTCTTTGAAATTAAGATATTTTCAAGTAGGGGAGACCGGGGTCAGTTAGCATATGGGCTAGTTGGCGTACAGCTTCTATTTCCTGCCACCGTGTAGCTAGAGCGCTGACATCTTGATAGTGGGAAGTGTATGTAAAGATGCACCATTCACTGTGACTTTAGTTTGCTTGGAAGTGTCACGAAGGAACGACTCTGTTTTATCGTTTTTCTGACTGATGAGTAAATTTTTTCATCGTAAATATTTTTGTTCTGGTGAACATGTAGATCGAATTAAGGTACTGCTGATGGCGGTTTTCGAAAGAGTGGATAACTGTGGTTGCATGCATGTATCATAATCTTTTGTTTTTGATGTTTGGGATTGTGTGGTATCCATCTTGTTTTGGAAATCCGTGTGGGGCTAGTTGGCATAGTTAGATAGGGGTCAGTTGGCATAGCTATGACAAATGGTAAAAAAGGGGAAAAATTGGAGATGGCCAGACGAGGAAGACTCAATATGGTACGACCAAACTAAAGTTCTGCGAAAATTGAACCCACCTGTTCAAATAAGCGAGCGCCCAACCCCTACATTCGTGTTTGATATTAAACAACAACTATAGGTAGCTAAGAATTCATTGTTTGTTCATACATTTAATTTAATATATCATACAGTTGTTTTTTGTTCAAGTATTATTAAAATAAAATTTTGGATAAAATAAAATGTTTTTTCTCGAAAATTGCTGTGTTCTGCTCAAGTACCCCTATCCATATCACGTTATGGCAACTCACCCCTCGGGGTATCCAACCAGCCCCGCATCCGGGATTAGTTGGCGTAGTTGCAAGCTTTTAGGAAAAGTTTTTTGGGGGTTACATAAACACGGATTTTATTAAAGGGTCCTACATAATTTTGTAGTCAAAAATATAAGCTATCCGCCGCATTCACCAGAATCCCTCTAAGTATTGCACACAAAAATAGAAAAATCAAAAACCAAAGTCTATTCCAACTAGCCCCGATCTCCCCTACACAAAATCTATCTTAATGTAAACTGTCATTATCTTCAAGTATCAATATTAATTTCTAAATACAATAATATGCATGTTTAATGCGTACGACAAATTGAGCCAAAAAATGAATATTGAATAGTCTTACTTTATGTAGAACTTTCTAGATATAAATTAAGTATACTGTAATTTAATATGCATTATACAAAATATTATAAGACAATTTTATATATATCATTTAAGAGCTATCTCTTATTTGAAATGATAAAAGGAAAGTACATAAGGAATTAAAAAAATTTGGATTTTTTTTAAGTAAAAAGCTTCAAAACATTAAAATTTTAATTACTCCTACAATAATAAGAAAAATATCTGAAAACAAAAACAAACAAAAAAGTCATGAGATCTGCATATTTTTTTTCTCTTATATCGAACATAGATTTTAGGCTTTCTTCAATGATATTCATCCATCAATGGAAGTACTCATCTTCATGCTTTGTTACTCGATCTGACGTTTAAGGAAAATACTGAATTATTTTGGCTCTAAAATTTTGAAATATATTTAAAACAGGATTTGTGAAGATTAAAGTATCAAGAAGATTAAAGATCTGTTCAAAATAAGAACGCATTAATTTTAGCCTCTCAAACATTCAGCAATTTTGAAGTATGTAAACAAAGAACTAGTGCGATGTGCAATCCTATATAGGTACTCTTCACTTTACGACCGAGTTCCGTTCCGACGACTACGTCGTTAAGCGAATTGGTCGATAAGCGAGGAGCTTGCGCCGGGAATATAGGATCGTTGTAAAATTATAAAATTATAAAAATTATGCAACAAGCATCAAATGTATTCATAAAAAGATATGCATATGTACATATTATCATTTGTTTATTTGGTTATCTGTAGTTGTAGCGGGTCCAGGTAAGGGAGATGATGACGATGAAATAGAAGTTGTACCTTCAAGAGCGGAGGTCGTAAGGGCGAGTGGTCGTTAAGCAGATAGGTCGTAAAATGAGGAGTACCTGTAAAGAAGTAGTAACTTGACGATTTAAATAAAAGCTTGTTTTCAATTCTCCTTTCTTAGCAGGCAAAATGTTTATAAGCTCAAATTTACTTTTTTAGTTTATTGTTTTAATTTTCATTACAGTTTGTGATACTAAAAGATAGTAGTTATTTTAAGTTTTGAAAATTTACTATACTGTATACTTCCCATATTCCTTTCAAACTTCGTTTATACATTTCTGTTATTTTTTGAACTGGGTTTTCCTATTTATAGATAATTCCATTAAGTTTAAAGTAATTTTTCACGGAAGAACCGCTATTCATATTTGGAGATAAACCAGGTTCACAATTTCCTCGTGAAAAATGTGGTGGTAGGCCTATTATTATTATTAATCACATATGTTACATGTTGCATTCAATTTTCATTATTTTGACAAAACATTAATATACGGAAACTTTTTCATACAATTCTTTAAAATGTTTTGTCGTTCTTTAAAATAAATCAGTAACTTTAAAGCTGTAAACGATGGAAATCAATTCGGAAACATGGAAAGGGTCTTTATTTATTTATTTATTTATTTATTTATTTATTTATTTAGTTTTAACTTTTTGTTTTTCAGCCGACTAATTTAAATCTGATAGATGAATTTTAAGGTTTTTTTTAATAAATCTTAATAATCAATATTAAAGGTAAAATAATTACGACTTAATATAAGAGACTAAGGGCCGAGTACACCAAACCTCCGTTAACTTTGATCGCTGCTAAAGCAACGATCAAGTCACATTTTCTGTGCACCAACGTTCGTGAGGGGTTTTAACAGTCGCTAACTCGCTGATCAGATGCCAAATTTCAGCAGCTCGGAAACTGGTGAGTTAAAATTGCGGCATCCAATAGAAAACTCCCAGTATGGCATTCAATCGAAAACTCTCATCATCCCACCGCCATGCAACTTTTAAAGATGGCTGGCGTCGGCCTCGATTGAAACCGACTCCTGTGATTTTGACAATGAAGTAGCTGTATTTATTCCTATTAAATATTCCGAAAATAATGTTGAATAAGTTTACTTCCCGTGAGAAGATTCTTATCGGGATATTTCATATCAGCAAGAAAAAAATTCTGTCCACGTGAATTTTGTCTACTCCGTGGAGGCTGCCATTTTGTAACATACTGCGCCTATGCACAGACAACCGGAAGCGACGTTCATTGTTATTAACCAATCGCAGCCACTTTTATAAACAAGTTAGATGTTTAGCGAACATCAGTAAATGACTGACGAAACAGCATTGGTGCAAAGCAACTCTTACTTGACGGCCGATTATTCACTATCGCTTCCATAACTAATGACTGCTTCGTTTGTTGGTTGGTGCACTCGGCGCTAAGTTATTTAGTTTTATTAAAGTAATTATTAGTATAATTTAGAATTTAATCAGTGTAGTTCAATACAAAGTTTAACTCAAATTAGTTTAGTTCAACTTATTTTAATTAAGGAACTGAAAATTAAAACAACTTAGACAATTGGATATTTAATAAATAATGAGAAAAAAATGTAATTATCTCAATTTCAAGTTTAATAATAATTAAAAATTAATTCCAATAACGTTGGAAAACATTCAGCGAACATTGAAGAACATTACAAAATTTAAATAATTTTAAATCTTTGTAAAGGTGTTGAATATTTTTAAGCTATTATCAAACTGAATTAGTTAAGTAATAATGAAACATTCAATATTTGTAAGTAATAAACAAATATATCTTTACATTTAATGAGTTTATTATTTACTTTCGTTCGTCTCTATAAAATCTAGATTCAGACTTGCAGTGCAACGCCCTGTCTGACCTCTAAGCTTTCTCAATCTGGTTTTAATATGTTTCGTTATTATTCATTTGCAAATATTATCATTTTATAACCTCTTCGACATCTTCTCTGGAATTTCACTTTTAAATTAAACATTTAGTTGATTTAAAACAAATGATCATCTTTCTTAAAGTAAAATAAGGCATTTTGAAACTAAAAGTCAACTTTTTTATATAATAAATGAAATATTCTTTTGTTGTAATTTCACTTATTCTGATGAGGCCTTGCGGGTCAAGAGAAAACGTAAATTCGCATAATTTTTAATCACGGTTTTAATTATCTAGTCATATGTGATGTATTGTTATTTTATACATGAAATATTTTCTTTTACAATATATGAAAAGTTTACTATTTCATTTATTATAATTTCGTGATGTGAGAATGGTTGGATTAAGATGTTGATGACAGGCACATGTTTTTCTTTGCAATATTCAAGAAAACATTCATGACATATTGCGTTGTATTGATTTTGTTTAAAGTTATTTCAATTTGGATCATTTAAACGTAATATTTTCGTATTTACCCCAATCGTTATTTGAAAACGAAGAAATTAAAACACTGACATATCAACAATGTACGTTTTCGCTTGTGTCAAACTGAGAGACAATTATTAAGACATCAAGTTAGAAATTTCAATCTATGTGAGGAAAGTTTGGCTGCTTTAAGCTTCCAGTGCCGACAACTCTCTAATTAGAAGTCGATGAATAAGCATTTATTAATATTAGTAGAAAGATGACTTTCACATTACGAATTGAAATACATTAAAACTTTTATAAAACTTTGGTGCAGACCGTTAAAATATTAAAATCTATAAATGAGGCCAATTGGCAATCCAAGAACAACTGTTTCACTCTATTTAGCGATCATCAGCTAAGAGTAACCATCTGTAAATAAAAGTGATCTTATATCTTTTTGTTTGATAAAAAGATCTGAAAGTATTATTTACAGACATTTAATATTGTGCCTATGGAATTTGGTTATTGGTGGATCAAAACAGACGTCAATACGTGAACCTTTTTGATTATAATACAAAAATGCTTTACCTAAGATTTCGTCACTTAAATCCTTCTTAGAGCTTCTGAATATGTAAATCAATTTTTAGATTAATTTCATAGATGGTTGATTGTAACTCGTTAATTTTCACACCTACGGCGTAATGAAAATAGCGACTGAGAATACCTGCCACTCAGAATTCAAACTCTGTGAGGGACATACGAATAGACTGGCGGTCGTGTCTGTGTACGGAAAAAGGCGCCTATCGGATCGATCGTTGCAGATCCCTGTTGATATCCGGTATTTCCTGCAATAGGAATTCGAGATGAGACAGAGCTCTATCACCGGACGCATTGGCCTTAAAGATTGACAGAGCTGATTGTAAATCCCAAATGGATTAGCCAAATCTACTTTGAATGATCCACGGAGACTGTTGACGGACGAATGGAATGATCGTCTATGGTCAACAATGTCAACCAACTCAATATGTCAGGCACGGGACAGTTCACTTTGTATTCATTGCTGGTACATAGGAAGCTGGTGATGATGGAGAAGAGGGTAATGGGATTCCTAATTGCCTTATTTTCAGATGACACTTCGCGAGAATCGTCTGATAATAAACATTTTACGGAGCCCATTTGCTGGTGGGTTGAAACGTCGCTAATTTCTCTTCGCCGAAGTGTTGGAGATCAAAATAGAGTTTTTCCCATTGTTCGTATAATGGAGTTACTCCCTCGTACATTTCATCTGTAAGGAAACTGTATTGGACTGATACGATACACCAATCAAAAATAATTCCACAAAGACTATTTCTTTTCCAAAATATGATCATTTTATTACAGTCATGAGAATTCTTACATCTAGAATACCAATTTTTCAGAATAACGTTATCCAGCCAGACTGTAAAGCAGCGGAACTACAGCCCCTTGGCAGAGCATAAAAATAAATAACCTATAGTTACAAAACTAACACGAAACAATATCCTATTTTATTATTTTTATGCTACGAAAAGAATGAGTGGTTCAAACACAACCGATTTAGTTGTATCGTAAGCAATAAATTACAAAAAAAGCTAATAATAAACTTTTAAATCTTAAAATACTGTAAAGGAGATATTTCAAATTTTTGCATACCTTGGTAATGTGTAAATAACCATTAAAAACAAATTGAAGAATTGTTTTTAATTTTGTCAACTATAAAGTATCTATCAGGCATTGGATGTTTATAAAAGAAGGCTAGTGTTTGATTATATCTCGGCCGTTGTTTCTGGACTCTTTCTCTATTGAACTGCTGAGTCCAAGTCATTTCTCCTTTCTGTTTCTTCTTCCTTGGATTTTTGACTGTTTAAGTCTTATCTTAGCTTTCGGGCATAACTTTAAAATCTTGCAGCGAAGTTCCAGCTTAAAAATAATGGATGGAGGACTTTTTGAAGAACGATTTCCTCTAGTTTAATACAGAAATGCCTAACTTTCGAATAGCGGGATTACACTCTTTGAGACGTAATTTATAAATAAATAAATGACAGTTGATCGTAAACTGGTCGTGAATGAATGAAAAGACTTGACTAGTGGATAAACAAGCTAATTCTGCATTTCAGTAGCGCTTTAATTCAAACCGATTTTAAATGTTCTTTTTTTTATTTATTTAACCAAATTCTTTAGATTTCATTTGCACATTGTCTTTTGCATAATTAATTTAAATTTATTTTTAAATTAATTATGAATAGAATAAAATATTTAAAAAAAAAGAAATAAAGAAAGAAGAATCAAATATCACAAAATTTTCGTATTTATTAATGTTTTTATTTCAAATAAATAAGTAAATTAATAATAGAATTTCTTTTTTGTAAATTTAATTTCTAATATAAAATATTAAGGAACGTGAAGATGCGATGTTAATTATTAACAAATAATCATAAAAACGAAATTAATAAGCAATGGAAGACATTTGTTTCATTAATAAAAAAAACAGTAAAAAAAATATTTTTATAACAAAATTGAATACTGAAAATACTGAGATTCATTTCATTATATTGTACTGCAAATGATCTCATTTCATCAATATAAATAATTCCGTAAACCATATAATCCTTAGGTCTAAATCAGAAGTTCCGTGTAATGCAGACAACCAAAATGAAATTCGGGAATTGACAAGATTTTCGATTGTAACCGAAGACGAAGATCAGGTTTAGGATGAAAGAAATAATTGGTAAAACCAAAGCCTGCCAACTAAAGTGTTGTTTAATAGTTATTGGAAACCCGATCTACGTAATTTTACTTGAAAGATGGAGTTGAATTGACGTTCCAGTTCTAGACGTTGGCAATTTACTATAGAAAAAAGCAATCTTAGACAATATGTTTGACATTTTTATTGCAAATAAATTAAAAACAAACTCAGTCATCAGCAACAATCATTATGTGTATTTATCTACAAAATTTTACATCGAAACTGATGCTTCATTGATAACGAATCCCAGCTGGTGAGAATCTCTAAATTACGTATATTATGGTACCAATTATGAATTGAAGGTCTTACTTACGAAATTAATTAAAATGTAAGAATTAGTTTTATGCTATGTACACGTATAACTAATGTTTATTAAAAAGAAAGCCTAAATGAAGATGAAGTTTTTAAATGTTAAAGTTTTTGTCATTTGCAGCAACACCGAAACAACTCAAAATTGATCAGTTTTAATTATTTGCAAAAAAAGAATGGGTCGTTGAAGTTCTTTTTGCTGGTAGAATGATGTAACTGAGCTTCGAATTGTGGCACTTTTGCATCAACACATTTCATTAACTTTCAAAATCACATTCTGGAAAATGATGTTTTTTGATGCCGATAAAATGAGCGATATAAGAATTTGTGAGATTTAGAGCTGAATCAAGCCAGGATATTACCAAAAAAGAGGTTAAAGTGAGCAAAACAATAATATGTACTATGGTATTAAAAACCAGTACAGTCATACCCTGAACTAACGACATCTTAGGTTCCGCAGCTGGTCTGTAAGTCGAAGCAATATATAAATAAAGCCGGACAACGATGTGGGATTTGAGCAGTTTTAAATTGCAAAAGATTGATTGAAATCTTTGCTTTGCGAAACTTAAAGGCCTTGCTTTAAGTTTTGCGTGTTCGATTATATGTGTATATAATATTTACAGGATCTATACCTACTGTAAATATGTGGTGGGCTCAAACAATAAAACCTAAAAGTCCAATGTCTAATATGGCATAAATTATTCCTATATATATTTCACCTATCATTGAATGCAAAGCACAACGATTGTCCAATGTGTTAGGTCGTCAAATTCAAATTAATCATAAAAATGCCACTAACATAAAAGTTATAAACATTTTAGCATCAAACTATAAAAATCCTATTAAATAACATTCTTTTAATATCCACAATATTTCGTCCTTCTTATCGAAAGACTTCCTCAGTGGTTATAGAGGACAAGAAGACAAAAAAAATCATTCTTTTTCCTCAACATAACATAAAGGGTTACAAAATAAGAATTAAAAACATTTTAGTAGACATGTTAACAATTGAAAACTGTCTTATTCACCAGCATAGTTATTAATAAGGGTAACAATTAAACACTAACAACAACGATGCCTCATGAACAACAATAACATTACTAACATTCTCGCATTATATCAAAAACTTATTGTATTATATAAAAACGATATTATATAAAAACGTTATTCTGTCTTTCATTCTGTCATAAGACTTTTCCAATTTTTCCAATTTTGAGACCACACTGTAAGAGATAGATTGATCATGAAAATGAATAAAATGTAGATCTTTTTAAGACAAACAAAATGCTACAAAAATCTTTCGAAAACATTTTTTGGTTTCCAAGACGTCGCCTTTTAAAGGGTCAAATTTTGACTTTTTCTCAATTTAAAAGAAAAGTATAAAAGTTGGAAGAGAACATTATATTGAGAAAATGTTGGTATTTAAAGTTCTATCGAACGATATATCAGTCATTCACAAACGTTTCTGCGTTTGCAAGATACATGCAAAAATTTGAAAGATTTCATGTTGGCTATTGTGAGAAGTTTGTGAAGGTACGTATGTAAAAATGAAACAACTGTACAATTCATGGAAATACGAAAACAAATATAGATTATATTTTCATAAGTAAGCATGATATCGATACATGCGGAGAAGGCCACAACGGGCTGGGAAGTCGTATATTCTCCGATCTCAATATTAATTTGCTAAATAAATAAAGTTTTTTTTTAATGATATATACGGCTAGTTTTTAACGTTCCCTGTTACAGTTAACATAGGGAACCGCTCTTGCTTTTTTGTTGTCTATCTGTCACACTGTATGTCACACTGAATGTCACACTCTGTAGCGGCCAAACGGCTAGAGATATTAGAATGAAACCTTCACCATTGTGTTCAGCATCAAAAAGTAGGTGACCACGTAAAAAAAAAAATCAGACCTACAGGACCACTCCCTGACCCCCCCAAATTAACGTTTTCCATAGCAGTGTTAGTAACAATTAACACAGTAATAATACTGATGCTTCATATATAACAATACTAACAATTGCCAACAAAACGTCATTGTTAATATTTACAATCGGATTGTTTCATAAATTCTTTAACATATCCAAATGATGCACTAAGCATTATACAGTATTAGCGGCCCAAGATTACAGCTTGCCTGTAAAACATAAAGGAACGGTCTTGCATTTATATGCTCTTGCTTTTAATTAATTTGTTTATACAATTGTGGATATTATGAGGCCGCTTTGCTGTTGACACTGTCTAAAAGCATTAATTACCTTGTTTCATAAAATTTTTAGCATAGCCAAATGAAGCACTACTCAATTTCATCACAAAGAGAAACAGCCAAGCACATATAGATGCGAAACGAACCGTCTTAGAAAACAATCTGATGACACGCATGTAAATAACAGTACTGCGCTATGGGTGGTGGTGTACATAATCTAACTCGAAAGCAAACTAAGTAACTTCGAGGTATGGCTGTAATGCAAAGTTTAGGATATGTAAAGTCTGAGTAGTTAATTTACACATAAAACATTACATATCAGTTATAATAAATTTTATAAAGTTGCAATGTCTCTTAAGTTCACCTGCTTAAATTTTGCATTTGTAAATTTTTATATAATTTTTAACTAATCCAATTACAGCAATTCGAAAAGGATAAAGGTTCCTAAACAAAATAATAAATGATAATAAATAATACATTGTAGCATTCCTTATCGTGATAGTGAGGGAGAAGAGTTGAAATAGAGTTAATTGGTTACGAAATTACACAAGATCTTTCAGAGGCATTAAGGAAGTGATTACTATCATATTTTGATGTTTTCTGTGCATATTTATCATTTATTATTCATCTTTCTAGGTCATTCTGAATCACATTCATTAAAATTTATTTAAGTCGTGCAATTTAGTGAATTTTCAGGTCAAATGCAACTAAATAAAGACGACTCTTAATTAGCGTCACATTAAACATTTATTTCACCATTTTCATTTTGGAAATCGTTTCAATGAAAAGCGTGTGTTCGTGTTCAAAATAGGCACATTGTCTAGCAAACTCATTATTAGAACGTTTCCGTCTATCATTTCAATTTGGAAATTTATTTGGCGGATTTCGAAGGAGTTAGTTCAGCTGTAGATGAATTCAGTGGAAATAAATGGTTTCTTGACGTTACTTTGAAATGCGTGGGTGAATTAAGACAAGAAATCAATTTGGAACTCGTGAAAGTTTCATGCATGTAAAGATCTCAGTAGGAAGTTGCATTATTTTAACATAAATTTTTGAGATTATCAAAAAGAACTTATTAATACTGCATCTAAAAAAAATTGTATAGTAAGGGTCAAACGAAATACTTTTTCTGTTAATCGTAAGATATTTACAATAATTAATATGGTAATTAATGTTATAGATTAGAAATTAATGTTAAAAATCTCAGTGAGTTTTCAGCGGCCCAAGGTTACAGCTTGCCTGTAAAATCGCTATGGGACCGCTCTTGCTTTTATCCTGTCTGGATGTCACACTCTGTAGCGGCCAAACAGTTAGAAATATTAGAATGAAACCTTCATCATTGTGTTCAGCATCAAAAAGTAGGTGACGACATACTAAAAATCAGACCTTTCGGACCACTCCCTGACCCCCCCCCCCCAAGGCGCTTTTAAAAGAAAGACAACGCCTTGGGGGGGGGGGGGGATCAAGAGTGGTCGTAGACATCTGATTTTTTGCACGTGGTCACCTACTTTCTGATGCTGAACACAATGGTGAAGGTTTCATTCGAATATCTCTAAACGTTTGGCCGCTACAGAGTGCGACATCCAGACAGAATAAAAGCAATGTCAGCGGCCCCTAGCTTATAGTTTGCCTGTAAAACATAGGGGACTAAAACCTTCACCATTGTGTTCAGCATCAAAAAGTAGGTGATCACGTCCAAAAAATCAGACCTCCAGGACCACTCCCTGACCCGAAGTAAGGGATCAAAAGTGGTCGCTTCCGATAAAGTTGTGTTTATAAAAGTTTGTTTATAAAATTGTGCATATTATGGGGCCGCTTTGCTTTTGACAGTCTAAAAGTATTAATTATCTTGTTTCTTGATAATAAAGGAATATCATTACAACATCTTTTTTAAATCTCATTTTTCACTACAGTAATACGAGAAGAAGTAAAATAAAAGTAAAAATTAAAAAAAAAAAAAATTAGTAAATTTTTTTAAAGGTTATTATATTTTTATTGTTAATATTTTATTACAACTGTTAAAGTCGGGAAAATATTATAATATATTTTGAACTAGTTAAAAATAATTGTAATAAAATAATAAATATTGTTTAAAAGGTGTATTATTCATATAAACTTTTAATAAAATGGGAAATGAAGTAAAATTACAATTTTTATTTTTATTTCTTTTTTTATAGTTTTTAAAATGAACTAATATTAAATTATATAATGCAATAGTCTTTAGAATTTAATACAAAAATTATGCTAAGATAATGTCTTGCTAAAACACTTTTTGACAGAATTGTATTCCTTGGTGGTGGTCCAACAATTACAATATTAACAAAAGTATTATAAAACAATGAAAAATTCTTGAAAAGAATTTAGGAAAAGTAAATATAAAAGCAATGACTTCTATTAAAAATTGAAGAAGTAATTTAAAAAGTAATTAATAAACAAAAGTAGAATATTATTTTAAGTTAACAATGTAATAAAGTGTAGTTAAGCTGTCAGCTTTCTAATATCTGTATGGTATTGCTGTAAAAAAAAGAGATTTAACAATTATTCTGTACTTGGAGTATATTTATCTTGATAACGGCTTTTAAGGAATCTCGGGTTTGGTTGAATTGAATGAGAGATGGCTTTCAGTAAGTTTACATTTAATTATTAACGAGAATTCTAACGTTAAGACTCTTTAAAAATAAGCTATGTTATGTTATGTTATTTTAGTTACGTTACATTGCTGTAATAAGCGATTTTGATGCGTAGCTTTTAAACTAAGGATCGTTGTGCATCAAAATTACATAAATCTTTCACAAAGTTCTCAAATGAAGCATTTCCATCTTATTTTTATCCCAGTGAATTTGCTCTTTCTACTAAATATTACATTTACAATAGACCTTACAACATTACAATAGACCTTAGGTCGCGGTGCTAGGTATATTTACCACCCATCTTCTACATTACAAATATTACATTTTCAACTTTAGACTAAAGTTCGTTACATTAAACTTTGTAGGCAGAAGTACTGACGTATAACTAATCTAACTTAGTTTAACAAAGTTTTAACAAGGGTTAAAATTTGAAGAAAAGACCTATGATTTGTAGTTTTCTATCATTTAAACAAGGTTGCGATGGCGATTAGTAAACCAATCACAATGCTTCGCAACGGCTTCAAATACGTGAATGAAGAAAATTATTCAAAAGTTGCTAATACACTGAATTCCTAATAATGATTTAAAAAGAAGGGTGAGTAGAGTTCAGATTGAAGTCACCTTTACGTTAGAGTAGACTGCGCCGGTGTGGTCTAGAAAATGTGCGCGCGAGTCTGTTTGCGACCCCAGGGTATCTTACCCACCCCTATTTATATGGAATAATCGTCATTCTTAACTCAAACCTTGTTAATACACTGAATTCCTAATAATGATTTTAAAAAGATCACTATCTATAGGCCTATGGAATAATCGTCATTCTTAGTTCAAACCTTGTTAATAGACTGAATTCAATAACTTTCAATAACAACGTGATACTAATTTTAGAGAAAATAAAGTAGTTATCAAAATCCCAATTATAAAGGATTACATAACCAATATCTCATAATGTCATAAGTTGAGAAACTGTGAAAAGATTTAAAATGTGGAGCAAAAAATGAATACGAATGAATACGAATGACCCATGAGGGGATCGAACCCACGACCTTCGCTTTATTAGCACGACGCTCTAACCAACTGAGCCGTTGTGAAGCATTGTGGGATACTTCTCCACAGACAGACAGACAAACCGGAGCTATAAGACTTCAATCAGAAGCCTAAAAAGATTTTTCTGGAAGTTTTTCAATGAATTTCTTAAATTGAGACAGATTTGTGAAAACAATGTCTTTTTTTGATGCTGAATTGACAAAGTGAATAATTTATTTTGGAGTTTAAATTAAACAAACTATTACTTGTTAACTCAAAGATTACATTTAATCTCCTGGCATGTTTTGTTTCCAGTTTCACAATCTTTTTGATAGCTTTTCTTTTGTTGATTCACTGTATTTTACCGCGAATAATAAATGACCATTGTTGAAATGAGCGTAATTGGGGTGTAGGCTGATCTGATTTACATGGTGATGTTGTGGGTGGTGAAGAAATACTGAAATGGAAATCTTTACAGATGGCGATTTCGAAATGCAATTTCCGTTTGGCAAAACAAATTGCACCACTCGAAATTGGACAACAAAATATCGTACAGAAGCACTGACATAAATCAGCCGTTTCAAGGAGTCTTACAAATGATTTACTCAGGGATTGAAATCTAATTGGATCTGAGATCTTTGCACAAATAGAAATTCTATTACATAATCCGAGACAACAAAAGTAATCCACGTTAACAAAATATTCT
The DNA here is from genome assembly GCA_023159025.1 of Thereuonema tuberculata. Lineage (NCBI taxonomy): Eukaryota > Metazoa > Arthropoda > Chilopoda > Scutigeromorpha > Scutigeridae > Thereuonema > Thereuonema tuberculata. Next base: position 49,574,199 of record JAFIDM010000007.1, read on the forward strand.
TGCAAGTTAAGAGACAGTGTTTATGCATTAAATAAGTAAAGAAGCCTTCCTATTAGTACAATTCGCTAATTTAAAGGATATTAATTAGAGGCCTTCAGTTATAGAGTAATTAACTGAAAACTCTAACCCTACAGTCACTAGCCATTAACCTGTTGGAATTACAAGTTTGTTTTTATTCGTTAAATATGTTATTTTATTAATGTGCATTTCTATAATTTTACAAATTTGCTTAGAATCAAATATTTCATGTTAGCAATAATAAATTGCGGCGATTCTATTATTAAAAAGAGAGATATGATAATTATTTCTATATAAGTAATTGTTTAAAACAATACGAACGTCACACATAAGTCATTGTTAATATTTAGTTGTTATCTCTATATATAAAAATGAATGTATCTTTCTTTCTTTCTTTGTCTGTCCTTTATACACTCCTAGGCCCTTTGACCTATCTGGACCAAACTTTGCAGAATTACTCTTTAGGACCCTGTGGAAAAGATAGGCTACCTTAGAACCTGGAAACACCACCCCCAGGGGTTGAAAAGGAGTGAATTCCACACAAATATTGTTATGCAACAATTGGAGCTCGGCGACAATGACAACTATACCCATAGTGTTGTGCAACAATTGGCACGAAACTATTGTTGTGCAACAATTGGACCTAAACTATGGTTGTGCATAATAGCGACATAATGAATAATAGTGCATAATGATCAGATGAATTTTTACGAACTAGAAAAGGTCAAACGTGATAGGATTATGATGTTACAAAATTCGAATCTCGAACTAGGGGTATAAACGGGACAGACAAAGGGGTGGAAAATCTTATATTTTCCGATCTCTATATTATTTTCATATCTATGAATGTCGAGTTACAAAATTCAAATAACATGGAACTAGGAGTGTACACTGGGAGGACGGTGAGTGGATGAGCAAATATGATTCAAAGATACTTCTACGAGGGATTCGGGATAGCTATAGATTTGTAATGAGATCAGACCTTTTGAGTTGTTGTTGTTTTTTGTTTTGTTTTTGTACCAACCGGGAAAGTTTCGAAATGATCTCGCAATTGTAATTTCTTTATCATACACATTTGGATATTTGTTTTTTGTAACCCGAGCGAAGAACGGGTCTTTCCGCTAGTTTATTATAAGTTAGATTCCTTATTGTTAAGACGAAGATTTAGTTCTCTACGGTTAAGTTTAAGCGAAATATAAATTGATGAATCTCCATGGAAAGAACGTTTTGTTATTCGAAAAAAATATAGAATATGGAGGCAATATTCTAGTTAATTCAGAAAAAATAAGGAATATTCTGAACTAATTTAAATTCTTCTGAATAGAAGTACAAGAAAGAAGATTGTAACGGCGCGACGAATAATGGACGGCAGCAGGCAGAAATCCGGAACGAGGGTTTAACGTCCATTTTCCCGCCTTTACCATCATTATAATCAGCATTAGAGAGATTATGAGAGAAGTGATTCAGTGTAGACTTGAGCATCGACTGAATTCATACTAACGTGATCAGACATCGGAATCGAAATAGGCCTAGACCGAAGTGGGAACGTCACTTCGTATGTAGACTACAGATAAATGTGAATTTAATAAAGAACTTTACACAGAACTTGTTAGGACTGATTACTAATCAAACATTAATCTGTTAGATTAATACCTATTTTGAGTTTTATTTTGTAATAGAGTGTTCTAATCGAGGAAAATACAATTGATTTTTTTTCTTTATTCTAAGATTATTCAAACTGATCTCTGTTTATTATATAAATGAATTATAAAACATTGATTCTCACAATTTATTAAGTTATTGAGAATTCCACAGAACCTCCACATCCATTCCTACGATACAAAACCTACTCCCCGCCTATTACTATCAATAAAAAAAAAGTCAAACTATCAAAGAAGAGTTGTCAGTTACGTGTCGGAATGAAATTCGTAATAATGTCCGTAAGTATCCTCCTCTTTATCAATTCAAAAAAAAAAATTAAAAATATAGGGTGTCTCAAAAAAATGTACTAACACTTTGATGTACTAACTATCGAAGTGTTAGTACATTATTTTGAGACACCCTGTACCGTTTATGGTTGAAGTTTATCTAAAGACATTAACATTTCACATTCTATTGAAACCAGCCTGAAATTGCGACCAGAATTTCTATTCCTCCTTTCATCTTCGCCTATCATTCCATCCTTTTCCATTTAGTAGCTGATTTTATTCTTATTTTCTTCTTGTTCGTTTTATCTCTACATATTATACAGGAACAATACAGGAAATTGGAATTTTTTGACCAAAATAACATCGTAACTACTTGCTGAAACTTCCGTAATTTTATCTTTTTTATACTTTTTTTCTTCTTTTATTGTTTACATCCCCATTTGTTAATTGTTTAGACGCATGACGCTCCCTTGTCTTCTCGACGACATCTCCCTTAACCCCACTGGCTCGTCATAATCTCATGTATGTTTATGTATTGTTGCAATAAATTGAATTAAAACAAATAAAAAAGAAAACATGAAACCAAAGGATTGGCGTTAAAAACAAAATGAGTCTTTGAACATCTCAAAATGAAATTTAGATTTGAGTAGTTAAAAGAAAACGACTTTTCTATCATTAAGATAAAATACAGTAAAACCCCGTTATTACGCTCGTCAAGGGACCATGACCTATAAGCGTAATAAGCGTGATAGCGCTATAGACGGGAAATGATTTATGAGATAGGGAAACATTTAGACACCATTTCACAGGAAAGATACTTGATTCTGCAATAGATATAGTGCAAATGTGAGCTTATTTCCTATTAAAAAAATCTTTGATTGTGGTTTGCCGTGTGTGTGTGCTACTGTTATGAATTATGACATTTTCAATATGGTTCAAGTAACTATTAACATCAATTGATACACCACTAGGAGCAACACTAATATATTTTCGGAGCAGATTTAATGCACTGCCCGCTATTTCACGCGCCTTTTAAAACTTGAATGATTGGGCCACTTAATGGCGCTGATGCATCACGGGACTGATGAATCCATTCAATTAGAATTTCCTCGGCATCTTCATATTTTCCACACTTTACTTTTTTACGTTTGCAACCACCCTTCGCTGCATTGGTAATTCCATTCTTATTTTTTATTATTGTTCTCAGACTGGATGAGGGAATTCCTAGAGATTCTGCGAAATCCTCTTGACTTAGTGTAGAATTCTCGTCGTGCTTACGGAGAATTTGCAATTTTTCACTTATAGAAAGGGATTTCCGCTTCGACATTTTGCACTAAGTTACTGCATCATAAACCCGCACTTCAAAGAGTTCAAAGATTCCCTCCTACCAGGGAAAGAAAAGAATCTTTACAGTGTTACATTTCTTTTCGATACAAAATTCCCGATATAAAAAAAGCGCTACAAGCGGGATTTGAAGGAGTTATAAGAGGGTAAAAGTATACAGAGCTACATAGAAAATTCCAGGGACTGTAGGAAAGGAGCGTAAAGAACGGGATAGTGCTATAAGCGGGAGCATAATAACGGGGTTTTACTGTATTTGTAAGTTTTAAGGCTGTTTGTCTGTTTGGAGTTAATTATTCTTTACCAATATTCATTATTCGTTTTCGTATTTTTTTTTTAAAATAAATAAGGCTTCTTTTATTTTTACAACTCGAATATAATTGACAGAAAATGAAAAACAGATTTCGGAATAATTATTAAAAAAATCAAATTCTGATTTTATTCGTATTAAAAACACTGAAACTGAATTCCTTTGGTCTCAATAACACTAATGATAGATGTAAGTTTGATGGCGTTATTGTTTGTCTTTTATTGTGTATTTTAAAATTACCAAATCATACCTATGTATATTAATTGTCATTGGTATGACACAACAACTATTATATAAAAGGGTTTTACAGCATAAAAACGAAACCAATAAATCGGCTTTGATAGAACACTTACAAAATTTTCCGAATCACGAAATAAATTGGAAGATTAAATATTCAGAGCTATACTGAAAAACTACAAATAAAAGAAGCTTTATATATTCAAAAATTTAATGATCAGTTATTAAATAGTAAACATGAAATTCCTTTAAATAAAACAAGATCGGCACAAACTTAAACAAATTGCCTTACTCAATCGATTATCGGGAAGGAATCGGGAACGGCCGTTTCACCAGAAAGGCAATTTTTTAAGTTTGTGCCGATCTTGTTTCTTGTTTTATTTAGTCTAAATTCTTCGGCACGTTAAATTTATTTCAATGAAATTCCTTTATTAACTAATGTTTTTACTGTTAGGTGATTGAGTTTTATTTTTATCTGGTTGGTTTATTAATGTATTATTATTATTGTAATTTATTGTTAAAATATTTGGTATGTGATATTGATATCACGTTGTTTGTTGATCGTTAAAATGTTACACGTTTTCTTTATTAATTTTCCAAATTATTATTCTCTTTGAAAATGTAACAAAAAAAAGTTACGAAACATGTTAAAGTTAAATTTAATAAATATTTTACCCACGAAAATATCTATTATATATAAATATGTCTATATTTAATTTTTTGATGTACATTTTGGAACTTTGAAATTAAAGGTGAAAATTGTTTCTAAAGTATTCCTAATCATTATTCAAAACAAAATCGATCTTTCATTAGAGACTTGATTAAATAATCACCAACAATCTCAGAAGCATTCTGTTGTAAGAATAAATTTTATCAAACGTCTGCAAGACAAATTACCAAAATGCAGTATTAATGAACTAGGAAAAGTGCGGAAGGGATCGCGTCTGAAAGATCACTGGCGTGGAAAATCATAAGCGATTTTAAAGGTTAGAAACCGCGAGAAGATTCCAGCACTCAATAACGTGTGCTTAGTCATTGAAGATAACGATAATTCATCGAGATCTTGTCGTTTTGATAATATTTTGAGAACAGATCTGCAAAGAGAAAAAGCAGGCAACCAAACAAATGTCAGATGTTATTAACATGATTCATTAAGAAAGTAGATAAATAAAAACATATTCAGTGTAGAAGATACAAAACAAGTACACGGCAACCTTTCATGTTGCTTCAAAGGAATTAAATAGGCCCCGTAAAAATATATAAATTTATTTTTGTCAATTTTACTCAAAATTTACAGCTATCACTGTTCGTCTGTTTTATGATAAGTTTTGAACCAATTGTTGATGGATGTTTAAATCTCCAATGCAGAGCTTACTTCTAAAAACTAAGTACATAACTAAAAGTAAATTATTTACAAACTACAACTAATTTATTAATTTAATTCCTATACTAATCAATCCTACTCTTTGTAATTCTGTCTGTATGTTTTTGTATAATAATTCTGCAGTTCACCTTTAACTTAAGAGATGTGAAAAAGCTTTTTAAACTTTAGCTTTTAAACTTCTCAAATTTGAAATATTTTTCAGGAATGTAAAACGAGAAAAAAATAAAACACAAAATACCGGCTTACAAATTTCTAGATTATTAATAAGACAGTGTCGATATTTCATGAATACTTCATGTATTATCTTATAAATTTTTCATAAACAGGCACATAATAAAGAACAAAGATTTTTTTTATATTCTCTTTCTTTCTTCATCATATTTTTTTGTAAGAAAATATAGTATCTTTATCTATTTACAGTTCGCAGAGTTAGAATATCGGAAATGCATTTAAGCAATCCTGATTTATGCAGATTTCATTTGTAACTAAGATTTAACATGTGTAAAAGTAGTATTTGAAAAAAATTTAGGCCAACACAAGTTTGTAAACAGCTGGTTAGCCCAGCTGAAACGTTATAATTTCTTTTAATAATTTGTTTGTTGGCCTAAATTTTAATCAAATATACAGATTCTATTAAAGGAAAATAAAATCTGTTAATTATAAAATTTGAATCTAAATTTAATGAACATAAAGTATAATTAAAATTAATCAAGAAACTTAGAATTAGAATTATAGTTAATTTCTCGAAATTCTTGTGGAAAGTAATCAAATTCAAAATAAACAATTGAAACATAAAAATTCGGATTTTTTTACAAATATTTTAATCATCATGAATACTTTAGCATGTCCTAACATGTCCCAACTTGTTCCAGCTTGCCAATCCAATTCTCTGTGAAAGTTTACTTTGCATTTAAGATCAGTGAATAAAGCAATATAGCTATTTTACATTTCGAAGTTTTAATTGAATTTTTCCTGATACTAATCTTAAAATATTAGTATTTATCAGATCTAGTTTTGTAAATGTGGAACGCTTCGGTTTTATTAAAAAATGGGATCGTACTGTGAAAAGCCAAAATAACGTAATATGTTCAGTGAATCTTTAGTTAAAAACTCTAATAAAAAAAAAACATAGTTCATTAATAAAAAGCATACAATGTTTAAGTAATATTACAAAATCACTAAATACTTCATACTTATAACATCGTACTCAAACTCTGAAGTCTTAGCCTTACATGATGATTAAATTATTTCTAATAATTTTGTAAGAATTCTTGAGTTTTATTCGAAAACTTAGTTTAAATAGAGGTCATAAAAGGGATTCTTGAAAATTTTAGTCGAACAGCTTCAGCTGAAAGCATTAAGTTAAAGGGAACCGAAATCCCTAATTAAAATTTTATGGCTAATCTCCTTGGATTATGGTTCCATGAAACGAATCCTTCAGTAATCAAAACCATGAAAACTGGTTAATATTTACTAACTAAAGATCTTAAAGTGCAGATAAAGAGAGTAAGTGTTTTGGTTTGTTTTTTTCTTTTTTGTTTGTTTGTTTTTTTCCTTCGTTCTCATCTCATCTCTATTTTCCTGTGAATTTCATTGGGATTGTTCAAAATCCCTGTTTACGGTGTTGACTTAAAATTCATTACACATAATTTCAGGAGGAAGTTATCGTGGATTTGAGATTTATTAGTTTTGAGACCTGTAATAAAAATCATAAAATAAGGCTTTCACAACAATTTTGAAAATAAATGGTTTTATGAAACCGATTTCTAAACTGTTCTTCATTTTCATCATAAACCTAGTTCTTAATGCTGTTATTTTATATATAAGATAAAAAAGCGTAGATTTTGCAAATTAGTAATAACTTCTGTGATCGTATGAAGAGAACGATAGACATCTTTGAGCAATAACAGGGAAATCCAGCTAAGATCTTGGCACATGATAATCTGCAAACCCAATTTTCAGCGAACTTTAAATCCAGAAAAACATTACTTACGGATATTATTTACATCCTGACTGTATATATATATAAATTGTCTGATATTCAATATTTTCCGGCCAGCACTGTTTAATGCGTTCAGGTTGTGTATGAATGCTTGTCTTTTTATGTAAATTCCTTATCCTGAAGTTAAGACTATACTGGATAAGCCTCTTTTGCAAAAGATATGCAGTTTCACTTGAGACTAAGAGCAACAGAATGATTTAAAGTAGTCAGTTTCGTGGGGAAGTGCGGTAGATTATGTAAAACTAACTTCATTAGATTCAAAAGATCTGTTGATATTGTTACTACGAATTAAACAATCAAGCAATTGCTTTCTTTATAACGAATTTCTCATTTTCGACTGGAATACCCTGGAAGATACCTTAGTAGATATCTGTCCTGGAAGAAATCCTAGTTGTTTCGTAGGTTCTTTACAGTATTTTGTGATATCTTCGTGAAATCCATTGATTACACATGAAGAAATTGCTCTTTGACTCTCGGGTAAAAACGGACGATAAAATAAATGAACAAGTTAGACAAAGAAGAGACAAAAATTTTTTTTATTTAATTCTTTTATTTTTGTTTTTATGAATAAAGATTAACTTACATTGAGATTCAATTATTTTTCTCTAAAAATAAACCTTTCTTTTATTTTATCTTTAAAACTTTATAACAAAAGTAGAAGTAAATATAGAACTTAATAGCATTTCTGGGAGTGTTCAAGCTTTTTATTTTCTGCTAATGTGTTAAATTGAATAAATAATGAACTATTCACATTCCAAATACAATTCTGGTTGTATTATTTCAGAAGATTGTCTAAAAGCTGTTTATTGGTTTCACGATGCATGATAATTTCAACTTAGCAGAATTGAGATCATTCAAAGAAGAAAATGGACGTAAATCAATGACTAAGTAGCTACAGGAAGGGAAATAATGGAAACAAAACACATTGAATGGAAATTCTTATTTTGCACAAAACATAAAGTAAGAAATGTCAGAATAGTCAATGTTTGAAATAACAGATCCCAGGTTCAATGGCTCGATTCTGGAGGCAATGATTTGGAACAATCTGTTGGTGTTGAAGGACGAATTGCTGATATGAGTTCATGCACATTAATTTTATTTCGCTTTTTATTGATTTTTTTTCTATATTTGAGAACATAATTTAAAATCGAACAATTTAATAATTGACTCGCATAGACTTTCCGACTTGAAAAAAAAAAGCTTCCGATTACGATGCTGAAGTTATATCTCTTTTTGACATACCCTGTACATAGCTTATCAAAGCATCTAAGGCTGATGTTTGTTAGAATCGAAGTCAATAAAAATCTAAATTAGGTAACTTGGAAAGTTATTGGTGAATGATTAAACTGAAGCTCTGATATTTATTAGCTTTGAAAAGCAATAAATGAAAGTAATAACGTCGTTTATTAATTCGTCGTTTAATATTCATAAAATGCAGTTCATGTTACAAGAAATTCCTAGTTAGGAAGATTTTCGAATCGAAAACACAAAATAAATTATGTTGCGTAGAAATTCGACGAATCTTCTAGTATTACAATAAGGATCTCTTTTTCTTTAAGATCAGGTTCGTAATCTTTTTGTGAATCTGTTCAGTCTAATAATCCTGAGTCTAATAAAATTCTGCAAAGACCTTTTCTTATTTAAGAAACTGCTTCGTCATCTCCCGCAATGAAGATAAAGCAATCGGGTGTAACGGATTTCAATATACCACGAATTTATTCATCCTTTATTTTACTACACGGGATCGTTCTTTTCTTTGAAGTAACTCAGTGAAATTTCATGGAAGAAATGAAGTTTTAAAGGTTTTAGTGTATTTTTTATCTCAAAGTTATTGAACCGTAAGTTATTAATCTGAATAAGTTGGTATGCTCCATTTTGTGTGTCTATATGTACTTTCTCTCCCTATCTGTCTACCTTTAGGCTTATATAATAATAATAAGAGGAATTCTCATTTGAAAAGTTTCTCCTTACAATATAACAATAATTTCATTATAAAACATATTCAATAACTGCAGTTTTTAAAGAAATTTCTTTATTGAAAATTATGTTCATATTGTAAGAAATATTGAAAGATTTCCAAACTATTACTGTTATTATTAGCCACTAAAAATCTTGTTTCATATTAGATTTCACTTCAAAATCAATAAAAAAAAGAATTGGCAAGAAAAGATTTTACTTTAAATTGAGGCTTCGTTTGAAACTGGTAAATAAAAATGGTAAATTAATTTTTCTCATTTTGTTCCACCTTTTCTCAAACTAAGGAAATTGGCTGGTCTCTCTCCGCTTAAGAGAAAATTGTGTTTTTATTTGTTAAAGGTAAAAATTCGAGTTTGAAAGATAATTAGAAAGCCTAATGACAGCAACGAAGTTTACAGTTAATTATTTTGGCAATTATAGAAACAATGAATTGGTTCTTTGTTGGAAGGTGTTTGTCTCATTACAGGCATATATTAGAATGTAGAAATATTTGAAAGGTGGTTGCTACAAAAAAAAATACACAAAAGATTGCCTTCAGTCAGTTGAATTACTCAGGCCTCACTGTAGAGTATATAAGACTAAAATATCGTGTAGAAATGAATAATAGACAGAAAAATAAGAATGTTCAAGAAATGTAAAAACCATAAGATATAGCACAGGATTTATTAATAAAAATAAACAAGACAGAATTGCATGAGGATTGCATAAGTGGGTTAATATCGAAGACACATCGAGCGGGAATAATTACAGCTCCTATAGAAACCAGAAATTAGACTAAAAGGTCGTTTTAGAAGCGCCATTTAAGTAAGCAATGCCAATGCCAATGTAGGATAGACTGCCAAGGAATAAACAGCTTTAAACTTGATATTACACGCTTCCACAGTGACTTCCGTCAGATAGAAAATTTACCCTTATTAATTATATACCATCATACCTATGTTTTATTTACGAAAAAACCATTTATTTAAATAATCGTCATTTTTTTCACTGTATTGAATAGGCGACAGAAGGTTTTTAAATAATTAAAACAGGAAATATGTATTTAATTTTTTTCATAATTTTGTATTTCTTTGTTTTCAATTTCGATATTTCTCGTTAAATCTCGACCAGCGACGATATGTTTTTCGAGAATTCAATCAACTTGCTGCTTCAGATTTTCAGGTCTCTTACGAATTAGATTTTTCTGGAAGCATCCACGGGAAAAGATGACCTCTGTTCGTGAAAATCAATTTTGTAGTCAGTAATTTCGAATAAACAAACACAATATGATTGAACTGCAAGTTCTACAATTCGACAGTAGGTGCTCTGGCGTCAGATTACTGCTATGTATAGATGGCAATATGCCTTGAAAATAGAACCTTTCCTATGTTTTACAGCGAGGATGGCAATCCCGTGGCCTTGCGTCGTCGACCAATGGCGTACAGTTTGATTGGCTTACTTTAATGGCTCCTCTAAAATGGTTTAAGGAACTGGCTTTGCTGAATTTATTTTTGAAAGATCAACATCAAAGTGGAAAATACAAATAACTAAAATCAATAACTTTTCCCTACCTTTACTAAAATCAAAGATTGGAAGATTTTAATTTTAATTGTTATATTTAAGAAACTTTGCAATCACAGAAATGTCAATTATTTAATTTTTTAGGCTTCTGAAACCGTGAAGCCTTATATCCCCGGTTTGTCTGTCTGTCTGTGGACAAGTATCAACCCAGCAACCACAGGGCTAAAGACTTGATTAGGGTGTCGTTGGAAAGGTCTTAGCAAGAATAGTTCAGAGCCGTAGAGTTTGTGTCACTAGCTGTCGGGAATAATAATTTCCTTCATTCACGTATCAAAAGCCATTGCGAAGCATTGTGATTGGTTAACTAATCGCTATCGCTACTTTGTTTATAATCAGAAACCACAAATTATTGTACAAATCTATATAGTTTGAGTGGTTCCTCTTTTCAATCAGACAAAATGTTAATGAAGCACCCATATTCTTACTATTAAATTTATTGTCTCTGTGGGGGCATTACGTTAAAATAGTTGAAACGACTTCCTCGTTACTTGATACCATTCTTTTTACGAATCAAATAATTATATGATTAAACTATTTTGAACTTGACCACCTCCCATTCCTCCAAAACAGATGATAAGTTTAACATCTTAGCAAATGAAAAGAGAAGGAAATAGCAGCTTTCCGTGAAATGAAACTGCTTTTTTTTTCCATGTACTAATTAGGATATTCTTCAGTGGAATATCTTATCTTAGCGGAGAAATTTGCAATAATGTCTAAGCGAAATTAAAGGTATACATCTCACTATCACATAAATCCACTTAAATGTTAATTTGGGAAAACAAAAAATAAATTGTTTTATTCCTCTACTTGGACGCTTCAATCAAAAAAAAAATGTTTTCCTTCTTCTAGAACCAGGTGAAGAACAGAGCACTTTGAAAAGTTTAATTTCTTTTGTTCAATTAAGTGTAGCTTCTAGGCCAGGGCTCTTTTAGAACTGTAGACTAATTGTTTGCACGTAGAGCTTCGGCTTCTTCATCAATACTTGTTTCCTTCATTATAAAGGATTTGGAGACTCAACTGATTGCGGCTTCTCTCAAAAGGTCAAGTTATTGTGTTGAAGGACTTCATTATTTTTGTTTCGCAATGGCCTTTAGAAACATGTTCTCTTGTTTAAGCATCCAAAGCCCGCAAAGGGGTGAC
>JAFIDM010000007.1:49596293-49640966 GCA_023159025.1 Thereuonema tuberculata
TTGAAACAGTACTGTCCCCGATTTCCAGCACAAATATCAAAAAATAGCTCAGTGAATTTGTGTTTTGTTTAGTTATGTGCGTTCTTTGTTTTATTTTTCTGTAAAAATAGTAATAATTCTTTTTCAATAAATTAAGGGCGGTATGCACCAAGCTTTCGTTATCTTTGATTTGATCTTTGTCAAATCTCCCCTCAATCGACAGTTTCTTTGCACCAACATTCGTTAGGTTTAACAGAAGTTAAAGCTGATGAGTCGTCAAATGTCAGCAGCTCGAATTTCGTCAGTCAACTTCCCCCCATCAGTCACCGCGCCGTTCATCCTTCTCAATATGGCTGACATCGGCTCTGATTGAAACCGACTCCTGTAATCCCTAATTGGATTTAGTTTTTTCCATTAAACGTTCCGAATGTAAAATACGATTAATTCCTGTGAAGGTTCTTACCTTGAGATTTCGTGTCGTCAAGAAAAAGATTCTGTTCAAGTGTTCTTTTTATTCATCTCCATGGAGGCTGCCATTTTTTACGAACAGACATCCGGAAATGACGTTAAATGTTATTAACCAATCACAATCACTTTTAGAAACGATAAATGCTAGCAAACACTCATCAGTGAAGTTTGTCAAAATGTGTTTGGTGCACACCAAGTTTTATTTGAAGACTGATTAAGCTTAACGGCTCATCAGTTGATGACTGGGAGATTTGTCAACCGTCAAAGTTAACGAAAGCGCCCTTTCAAAAGTCAAAAACGACTAGATAACAATACAACCGTTTTACATTCGATGGTAACTAGGCCTGATACAACAAATGAATACTTTTTTACAATCGTCAACAGTTGCGTACAGTATCACAAATCTACCCAACGAATTCGAATGAAATTGATTATTTAAGTCTTAGTTCTGCAACTAATTCAAAAATTAAAAAGTTCCAGAAATTAAAAGAAAGGCTAATATCAGACGCTCTCCAATAGCGTTGGGGAATGACAATTGTTTTCTAGTTCATTAATAACGGCAAATTTAAACTATCTCATGTGTATGTCTCTTTTCAGTGGCTTATTTAAATTTTTGTTTGAATTACCTCATTTAATTCGATATTGTTTCCTACCAAATAAAAATCTCAGCATATATCGTGTATTTTATTGCATATTCATATTTCAGTTGTAATGCACTAACTTTATTTAAGCATTAGGTTTAATTTAGTCAAGGATTAACACACTGCATCGTCCACAAGGCCTTAATGGTTCATCGCTTAAACACATTCGCAGATTACATATAAAGACAAGTAGTTAATTTTCTTTTCTTTAGAAATCCAACTAACGAATTTGTTAACATCAGTTGTCTTCAATAGTTTATTTTTAATGTTAAAAGAAAAATCCACTAAGCTAAAACTATCAAAGCTTTTAAATAGCAAATACTTTTCAAGAATTAACATCAGTTTTAATAAGAAAAAGAAAAGTGTAATTTATGTTAAGTTTATCAGAAATTAACTTTAATAAAACACACCATAGGTAGTTAATTCAGCTCTTTAGAAAAGGAAATTACCTGAGAAATCAATTGTAGGTGATTATTGCTCTTGCTGCTCTCTTGTGATTCCAATGCTATATCTTTTCGTATCTGGACTTAGATGAAACATCATAAATAATCGTACAAATGCTTTTAAGACAGTTATCTTCCTTTTATATCCTTCGAGGAATCATAAAACCATTCAATTAATTCCAAAATGTTTTAAAAAAGTAATGTATCCTTGTTCAAAACCTTCAGGTGTTTTTGGTTGGAAATAGATTCTGGTTTTTGCAGCTCAGACCACACTTCCATGTACACTAGAAGGAAAACAACTTCCAAATTAGGAATCTACAAACAAGGAATTGGAAATTTTTTTTCCAAAATCCATTAGAACTGTTTCTATTATGTTTTTGTAAGAAGACAAGCAGTTTTTAGAATGGTTGAAGATAAACAAATATGGAAAAAAAATCACATTTGAAATTAATGTAAGTATTAATTCAGTTTACATAATAATATGAATTTCAAGTGGAAAAAAAAATGGTTTTGTATTTTTACACGTAACCATAGCAACTCAGTACATGGTTCAGTTTGGGCCACTTCCTTTTCAATAAGGCATCACGCATGTCTGTCCGATTGATAGGCTGTCCTCTAGAGCTCCCCCCCCCCCCCAATTTTCACTTTGTGAACGGTGTCGCTATAAATGAATAGACGTATTTAAGCAAATTACTGACAACTGATATTATTGATTTGATTATTTCAATATACTTAATATTCTTTATCTAGTACCCTAAAACGTCTAAAAAATAATAGTAATGAAATCTAAAAGAAATGTATAAAAATCTTTTTCGTAATCAAAGAATTTTGTATAAAGAACAAAACCGACGAGTTTCGTTGTGTATGTCAGTATTCTCTTACCACCACTGTAGTTGTAAAGATTATATTGAGTTTTGTTTAGCACTAAACTTTTATTTATATATTTTTTACTAATAATGATTATGCCATTGTAAATAAAAGAAAACTGATTATCGATTGACTATAATATTTTATGTCTACCTAGACCCTAATAATAAATTATAATTCTATAATTATATACAAAGCATGCAGAAGAGAAAAATATACAAATTTAAATGTTTTAAAACTTTAAATTCTTTTCTTGAAAGGATCATATGATTTCCAAGTAAAACATTACTAGATAGCTACTACTACTAGTACTATTTCTAATAAAAAATAATAATAATAGCTAGTAATTCTTTAAAGCTAGTTAATTAAGTACTTCCAAAACTTTTCAAAAAACAAGTGGTATTATTTTATTATTATTTTGGAAATGGAATTGAAAGTTCTTGCTACTTTTTAAATAACTATGTCTACACTTGCATCGTTAATGTCAATAACGTCTTGCAATATTGATGAAGAAACTGTTGAAAGTTTCATGAAAGTTAAATGTTAGTTAGACAGACTTTGTAGATGTTATAAACTCAGTTTCCTACTTCCTTATTGCATGAACTCTATTTTCTCCACCAATCCGGTTACTTGTGCGGGAAGTCTTGGAAAGCGATGGTAAAACAAAACTATATTTCTTCATTTCAGAAATAATGAAAACCAAAATTGGTACATAAACTATTATATTCTTGCTATTCAGTTATCTTTTGATCTTGTCTTTTATTTCCTCGTCTATGTTAACTTGTTTTCCTCCTCTTTTGATCATCTCTCTCTTTATGATCAACTCAGAAATGAAATTTTTGAAATCATGTGTTGGTCTCCCAGAGTAAACATTAAGTTCTCGAAAAGTAGAAGAGGTTGATTTGAATTGCAAATTGCAATGAGTGCGCCGTTGTAAGTTGAGTCAAGTTTGCCTCCCTTTTTTTCTGAGCCAGGTAAGGTTGAAGCAACTCTCTTGGGAAACGAGGGACAATTTCGCCCAGGCTACGATCGTAAGGTCGTATCAAAATATGCTGCGCATGACAAGCAGGAGGCAACGCTCGCTTATAGATAGAAAAAGAAGCCAATGTCATCATCTGTTCCATCAGCAGCCAGAAAAACAACAACATCAACGAACGCCAATCGATACCTACACAGGAACGAATTTAGCAATAATTCAGCTTTTATTGAAATGAAACAGAACTTTTTATTTCTTTCTTTTTAATAATATTCCAGTGCCTTGAACTCTTCTTAAAATGACTAAAAATTAACAATACGCTTTCTATATTTAAAAACAAAAATACTTATTTTTTTATTATGCGTTACTTAATAAATATATTACTTAATATATTATTATATTCTGCATTTTTTTATTCAACTTGTAATACTTTATTTATAGACATTAATTTTCTATTCTCATAGCCATTTATTATCGCATATTTCATTACAAAATAACGTAATGATCATTATAATATAAAGAACTCGTAATTATAAAGGCTTTATAAGTATAACTACAACTTATCAATTTTAAAAATAAGTTTCTTTGTAAGTTTCTTAAGCCGTTGCTTAACGGAAATGAACAGGCACTATAAGTAACGGATATGTTGTTATTTCTATACTTTTTTCTTTCGAGGTAAATAAAATGAGAATAGGAATATAGAAGACTATTTCGTTTTGCTTTAATTTCTTTGATTCTAATATTAGTTAATTTTCTAATCAAAAATTATCTCATTGTATTTTTATATTGAATTTTTGTTGCAGAATTCAGAATTTAGGAACTAATATACAGTGTTACCTCCGAATAACGGACAGTCACGGGACCGGAAGTTTTGTCCGTTATTGGGAGGTGTCCGCTATTGGGGAGGACTATCTTTTTTTCATTTTTTTAGCTTATAGCATGTCATTTAATGAAAAATTACGTACAATCTTAATTAAATTTCTACAATTATCATTGCGCTATGAGAAAATATAAACAATTGCAACTATTTTCTATATTCCTTTTTAAATGAGTGCCAATCCGTTTATCTTACTTAAAATATTAATAATGATAAAATTAATTACAGTATATAGAAAGTTTGACCGACTTCTCTTGACTTTTTCTTGAAGCAAAACCCCGCTTAAAGAAATATTCTTTGCACGAGCAAAACGGAACCATTTTATCACCACTTCGTCGATTTTGCTAGTTTCAGTTTAACGAATCTTCAAATTCTTCAATTTTCGTTTGAATTCACCATCCACATTTTTCTAATCTCATCTTTGTCCTTCAAAAGTTCACTTATCTGAGTTTTTCCAACTTTAAAACGTTCAGCAAGACAACGCACACTCAGTTTCTGTTTTTTAGCAACTTTCAAGAAAATCATTTTTTTTTCTTTCAGCGCCAATCTCTTCCTTTTTGATGCCATTTTAATTCGCACTAAATTTAATCAACACGTTTATAGGATAGCTTTACGAGGTATTGATATTTACAAAGCAACTACAGTGAAAAAAAGGGCCTCAGATTCGTGCATTGAATCATGGGACAACGATACAATGTATCAATGTATGGGAAACTGATGTAAATACAACCACGATGTGTTTGTCGGAATGTTAATCGAAAAAAAAAATTATAGTTAAAATAGCTTTCCGCTATTCAGAGTGCCCGCTATTCGGAGTGGATAACATGGAATGTCCTATTGTAAGGGCTGGGACTCGCAATAATGTCCGCTAATTAAAGGTGTCCGCTATTCAGGGTGTCCGTTAAAGGAGGTAACACTGTAATAAGAATACTTGTTGCTTAATGCAAGGCTTACTTAAGTTATGTTTGTAATGTAATTGGAAATTAATAATAAATTAATAATAACAAAAATTAAGCTGTTATTAACTGAAGAGAAATTTTAACGTCTGTTAATGTATTATAAGAAATAAAATTGACAGTAACTTTTTAATATATTTTTTAAATGTTAATGTCAATTTTAATTCTATGTGTAAGCATTTTAATTCTCACTACTCTTAACTAGTTGCCACCTTAACTAATAAGAATATGAGAAGAGTACAGTAAATCTGTTTTTATCTTTACATTCAAAAATTACATTTAGGCCTAAGGTTTGTCTTTGTTTTTTTTACACACTTTTTTTAACAAAACTGCATAGAGAAGAAAAGAGAAAATAGTTTTGATGGTAAAATTAAATAATTAATTACAAAAAGTGACTGAGTGTAAAAACAATTCAGAGGAACTGCATCCTGTAATAGGTGATTAATATCTTATTTATAAACATTTGAAATAAGAATATATTATTTTATTTCCAATTTTCGTTGGTATAACTTAATGGCAGCGCAGCATAATAATATCTTTAGAAAATTAGAAATGTGTAGAAAAATCTCAATTTCTAATTTCTTTACTTAGTAATAAATTAGTTAGTCACATATGAAAAAAAGTTTCATCTAAATAAGAAAACTATGTAATGAATTTCGTTCAAAATCTCTGCTGCTCTATTCTATGATAAGAGTTTTATGATTTTTAGTGGTAATATTATCTGAGAAATCAAGATGAACAAACCAGCCTCATTGGTTTATTAACCTAATCGTTATTAGGTTACGATGTTAAATAAAGTGTCTCATTTTATTGTAATCAAAGCAGGGATTACGAATGTTTTCTTGATCTTAATAAACAAAATCTTTACCTTCATATATATATATATATATATATATATATATATATATGTGTGTGTGTGTGTGTGTGTGTGTGTGTATGTACGATTCTATTCCTAGATTTATTTCTTTGTTCAATTTATTATTGAATGTTTTCTACTTACCGATCTGTATATATAAATCTGCATACGTATATAGAGGTAATGTCTAAAAATGATAGATTAATAAAGAAAGCTGAAGAATAATTTTTATTGCGTACATTGAGCTGCTGTAATTTTAAAAATTACATCCATATTCCTGTTTTCCTGCAATCTTCTTATCTACTCACATCTACATTATGCGCATGATGCAATGAAACTTTCTCTCTCTCTCTCTCTCTGCATTATCATCTTAATATTGGGAAAAAAATGTAGTCACTGATATCATTCTGACACCCTTAACAATGACATAGAACTCCCGGGAAAAATCCCCACTAAAGTATTCCAACACCCAAACTGAAAAGCATCTTTAAATAAGAGAAATGTCTTGGGAATATTCCTTGATCTTTTTCTCAAGTCTTCACTTATCTCCTAGTTAGAAAGACAATACACTAAAAACTAATGTAATAGTTTCTGATCATCTTTTAGGCGAAGAAAAAGAATTAATGAAATGTAGATCTTATCAAGATTACATTGGTCAATGTAATACAACTACCACACTGCACACAGCTGAAGAAGTTACAATCCTAAAATATTTTTTTCCATATGTGTCACAATTGAAAATAGTAAAAGAAATAAAAATACCATGGGATTAATTTTGAACGTTGTCAATACAACCTTTTTTTCCAGCAGTCATGGTTGTGTCATGTCTGTACCATCCATAGCCAATCCATTCTGAAAAGATAGATCCTTTTAGATTCCTTTGTTCCAAAGATGACTATTCTGGTGATTAGTTTTTTCTTTAAAAAAATAAATCAGTAATTGATATTTTTTTGACCCACGTTGAAATTTTTTTCTAGTACTACATAAAATATTTTCCTAAATAATTTTCGTGAAGAAATAGTGAATGTGCCAATAAAAGACAATTGAAAATTTGATGCATTGACTTAAGTTTAATGGACATGGATTGAATTTTAGTTGAAATCACAAATGCTATTCTCCGAATGACTCTCCCGAATATCCTTGACTGTTTTTTACTTGGAGGATTTAAATTTTGTCATATTTTACTTAAACCTTTATTTTGAAAAGAATATCTTAATCGACTATCAATCTTTCGTTTATCCTTGTAGACAATAATTAATATTTGTTTTTTTCCCTTTTCTTTCTTCTATTTCTTATTTCCTTTCTATTCAAATCTTCTTCTTCTTAACTTCTCCGCTGAAGTCTTTTTCTGTTTTTAAAATCTGAGACTTAAAGTCTCCCGAAATCGTCTCTTCAAGAGAAGAGGAAGGGTCTTATGAAAATCTTCTTATTAACCAAAAGTGATTTCCTGAAAACACAAGAAAGGATGGGTCTCCGGGGATTGCACAATATCGTCTTTAACCAGAGACACGATCCTACAGACGCAGGGATATCTTCCTCATCCCCCTTCTTTGTTAAACACATCCTGCTCTTAAGCCTGCCAGACACTTTTCTTTTGGGAAATGTCTCACCCATCAAGATTGTTCTCAGGTGGCGAGTGGTAGAAAGACCTCAGAAGATGGGCAGAGATATTGTGCCGTGAAATTTCTTGTTAGTTTTCGTGAAATATTTACTTACCTGATGCGAACTCTTGAATACCAGACTTAAACACTGTCTAAACTTTAAAACTACAATGAAAAATTTATTTGGAATATTTTAAGATGCAGAAAATAATGAGAAAGTATCAGACAAAATTTGGAAGCCCACAGACAATCACTTTACAAAATGAAAATTATGTAAGATTTATTTCTTAATAATAATTTTAGTTTTATATAAACCTTAAATATTTATATTGACATTCTTAGGCAAGACAGTGTTCTATAGTGCAACTATTATAAAACCAAAATATTGTAATATCTTCACCATAAATTTCTTGAAGTTCGTGGAGACTTGTAAAACAAAAGAAGAAATGAATAAAAAAAGCATAACAAAAAAATTTAGATAAAGAAAAAAACTTGACTACCCTCTCAACAGTCTACAGATATTTTCTTTAAATTTAAATTATACCTGAAGCAGAGATAATTTTTAAATAGAAGTCACATTAAAATAAAATTATCCAAAGAAATTATTCTACATTTTTTTATCCATTATCTTTAAAAATATCTTTCTATTGAAAGATAATATCCATTATCCTTCTACTGAAAGAAATTTTAAATAATCACATTACAAATAAAATTTTAAAAAATATCAGTAAATAACAAATTAAAAATATCTAGCCTTCAAAAGCCCTATTTAACCCATGATAATAAAACTATTAAAAAATAAAGAATGTCTTAATAATGTCTTAAGTTCAAAAGAAGCAAAAAATTGAATTTTCAATAAATCTTCCGATATTGATATACCACTGTGTTACACATCAAAGGTGCCATGTTTATAAACATAACATTATTTGTACATGTGTTCCAATGTAAGTCTGTTAATATTAAAAAAAAATGAATAAAGTAAAGAGTACTTTGATTGTTAATAATAATTATCCCCTTTTCTTAATAACGAAATGAATTATACGTAATTGTACGTACCGTATTATAAAATCCTGCAAGTGCCTACAAAACAATTCTGTACGTTACTCCTCTAAGAAGATCTCCTAGCATTGGTTCAAGATAAATAAATTAACAAAGACAACAAACCACTGACAATCTTTACCATTGCGAAAACCAAAGTGAAGTGAAGGTCTTCGAGAAGCTTTTACAAGAAGGGGATGATGGACTTGATGTATGTTCATACTTATTGTAATAAGATATTACTCACCATTAAATACTATATAAATAGATCGAGTCTAGTTCCATAGGCCGCTGAAAAAAAAGGTAAAAATAATTAAACATTACAAATTTCAAGTCTTAAAAGAGTGCAATAAGTTGTTGTAATTACAATGTAACAGTAAGTTATAATTCGTGTAGTAATTTAAAATATTAATAAGCTTATTTCATATATAAAAATTAATACTAATTAATTAATAATGTAGTCTATAACTATAAAAATACAATATTTGTTAATTTTATTTTTATAATAATAATAATTATAATAATAATAAACCATAGTAATAATGTAGAACTTGATTTTTTGCTTTTAAGTACAGTGTTTAATTTTTCAAGTTAATTTTATTAAAAAAATTAAAGTATTTGTATCTTTTGAAAATCATGTTCTATAATAAGTTTTACATATGTTAAAAATTTGTATTAAGTTTTAATAATAATAAAATAATAATTTTTTACTTTCCTCCGTCTAATTATTAATTCGAGTTACTCTAATTCTTTCTATCTTTTAATTCTAATTCTTTTTATTAATCTGTTTACTGTTAACTTTTTGTCAACCATTTTCAACAATATTTTCCATTATTTTTTTTTAAGTTCTATATTTTTATAATCTTTGTAGATTATTTGGTTATTTCTATATTACATTTCTGATATATTTCGAAATATTCGTAGCTTATAGGCCTAACTTATTTTCCCGTATTAGATTCGTAAACAAATAATAAAAAGGATATATCTTTTAGAACCCATTCAATGCTTGAATAGGTCTCTTTCCGATGCGGAACTTTATATTTTTGAAGAAACCGCTGACTGGTATTTGGAGCAAAGCTATTCTATTTTATTCAAAGTGAAGTGAAGAAAAAAGAACTATTTCCTTTATCAGCTTTAACGGAAACATTTCAGTGGTCAAGCGTGAGCTCTACACCAAAAATACCCTCAAAGAAATGGTTCCGGGGACCAAAAAAAAGCGTCATCTGGTGGAACTTTAAAAACGTCTCTAAAGCTGGAAACCAAGGCCTGGGAATCCCTTCTCTGGGCTCAATTATTTTTTTCTCCCTCATTGCACGTCAATGGAAGGTTTATTAGATCAGGGATTAACTCCAAAGGATTAGTAAGCTCAGCTTTAAAACATTCGGTATCGAAAAAAAATTCGTTTGTTAATCTGCAAAGCAAAAAAGAAAAACGATATCTAAAATATAAAAAGACTTATCTAAATCTACTTTTATCGAAAACAAAAAGAAGAAAAAAGAAGATCTGTTAATAATATTTTTTTTTTAGCATTCTCTACGTATTATCTAAGATACAATAAGAAAAAGTTACTGAAACAAAGGTTAATATAAAATAAATATAATATAATAAAATACAGCATCTTAGTAAAATGTAAACTTTAATAACAGTAACCGTTTCGAACAATTGATTGTTACTGAAATGTATTATATGTTTGGATTTTATTAAAATGTTCTGCCTTATTATAGTCTATTCTATCTATCTATTACTGTTACAGTTTCCAACCTCAGGTTGGGTCTGTCTGGAACATAAGCTTCTCCACCTAGTCCTTACCTCCCACCATCTTTCCGCTGTCACCCTGTTCCAGTCCTCCCCCCTCATTTGGATCTTATTATAGTATATTAATGATTTATAGATCAAGCGTTAAAAGAAGATATAAATGGAAGGAACATGTTGAGAGAATGGATACCAAAACAGATATTAAAATAGAGACCAAAAGGGACGAGACCCTATAAAAGATGACTGGAGACTGTAACAGGCCATGAGCCCTAACATAAGATAGGAAAAAGAAGAAGACATAAAATAAAGACTTTGATTTAAAATAACCAAACTAAAAAAAAAAAACAGAGTTGTTTAACAAATCAAAAAATTACACAACAAAACGTATTAACTGAAATGTTTCTTTTGCATAGTTGTCTAAATGTTTAAGTGCAATTCACGCTGAAAAAGGCTTCATAGTTTGTATTGATTGGTGTTTTTTTTTTTTGTTGTTGTTGTTGTTGTTGTTTTTTAAAGTTTGGCGCATTGCTTACTTATGGACCACTTTTAAAATTAAGATTATTTAACTCTTAAGATTATTAAGATTATTTAATTCTTAAGATTGCTTTATTCTAAAGATCCCCTTCTATAAAAAAAATTATGATCTTTATATTTCCGTTCATTATCACAGTTACTGACACTGCTTTGGCTGTTCGAAAATAACAGCTTTTTAATTATCTTTTTAGAATAAATTATGTGACAGTGTTGTTGCGCATAAGTAGTTGTTACTTAATTTAAAATTAAAGGCGATTTTTTCGAGCGCTGTGTGAATGTGATTACATCCTGTGTCATTATGCGATCAAGTTGAGGCTCTACAAAGTTCTCATTTCTATTCTTAATTTAGAATAGAAAATAATAAATTGATTTAAAAAACTTATTAAACCAACGAATACATTTGTTTTCATATTTCATTTTGGAAGACACTGAGGATCAAATGTTTTGATTTATTAGAAGATTTATTTTCTTATTTACTTAGATCATAAAAATTTTCAAATGTTTTCTTATACTTGATCTCTGGTTAAAAAAAAACCCACCACAAAACTATTCAACATTTTTACCTTTAAAAAAGTAAAGAAATGCAGGAATTGCATAATATTTACTCTTTTAGTTCCCTTGAGTCTTTGTCTGGGAAAATAGTGGAAATAGTACAAGAAAATCTGAGGTATTTAGATTGCAAACATAAAGAAACTCTTATTTCCGAAATATTTAGAGATGAAGTATACATATATAGTAGAACCTCATTAAAACGGACCCTATTAAAACGACGTCGCTTATAACGGACAGTTTTAAAAAATAATTAACAGACTACAATTAAGGTGAGCGAAGTGAAAGACCATTTAAATTTTATTTATTCAGTATATTGAACAATCGGCAAATGAAAATGTGTTTTCATATTATGAACATTTACGGCACTTCCATCAGTTATTAACTGAAGAAATAAGCAGCAAACAAACCCAGCAGAAAATAAATTATTTTTTCAAACCAATGAATGTAAGCAATCAACATGAACCAGGACCTTGTTGTTCTAAAAATTAATGCAGTGTATACGTACACATCTTTTTCAACTCAACCTACTAAGTTGAAGGCTGTTTTTTATTTGATATTTAATAAACACTTTTGATAGCTAACTATTGTACTTTCATTGACGTAAACCCTGCTGCATTACACCCCTATAAGAATTATTTGTTATAAACCGGACTTTCATTAGAACAACCTTCAGCCCCTATTAGTCCGTTATAATGAGGTTCTACTGAACTGAAATATCAACAAGTTTACGATACAGCAAAAAGGTTTTAAAGGTTTCATCCTGTGACATTCAGGTATTTCCTTATTCTGAAAATCGAAACATTAAAAGAAGACGATTAAAAGCCATTGCAGTTTCCTATTCATGAAAGTTACTGTTTATATCCATTTGGGAATAAAAAAGTCTCCATTAGCAGATAAAGTATACCACTGCATGCTTACATTTCCCTATCTCTAAGTTGAGGTCAGACGGACGTCTCTTGGGAAAGAACCCAGTAGTCATTCCACAAAGAACTGGATGAACCCTAGGAGAACAATTCAATGTGGAAACATCTCCTACCTTGGCCGGGGATGGTATCCGGCTCTTACAGCCGCAGTGAAGTGCTTTACCACATTAGCAGATACCAACAGAGCTTTACTCTAATATCATTACTGTACACCCACAGTAATAATGTTTGATGGAATTTGAACCCGTGTATTTTTTGAATTATGAGAAAAAGATTCCAAAAAAAAATCCTGAAAATAGTTATGTAAATTTAGAAAGTAATATACAAACAAATGCATAAAACTCAGTTTTCTATAAATCCTCCATTATTTTACATCCACGACAGAACAGAAAAAAAATTCTTAAATCGAGATCAATCTACATTAGAGTTTTCTCATGCGTATGTTAAGACAAACAAAACTTTGAGACATTTCTAAGTATCCTAATATTAGTTAAATATATATCTAGTATTATAGATATTACATTTTAAAAAACTTTCTATTGTAAAACTCTTTCTAGCGATATTTACATATTTATTTTCTCATTTTGCGGAAAAAAGGAAGATTTATAACATTACCTTCATTGTATGTCATCTCGTTAATAAAATTTGAAATTATTAACGGATTCTCTTAAAAACCGACTGAATATTTACGATAATAGACTTTTGTTTGAAGATTTCACTTCAAAAAAGTGAACATGACAGATGCATTGAAATCGTTATTGTTGCAAGCAGGCCCGGAGGGCGTGGGTGCTCATTCCTAGAAAAAGTGCTGTGCAGTGGTCTGCCATAGAAACAACACTCCCTATCTTCCCGTGGATGTCGTAATAAGCGGAAATTTTACATTGATATGACTCGTTCCTTTGATTTCAACTCTGAGAGAGATTTTTCTTTTGTTTAGATTTCCGGAGGGGCTTCAGCCCCTCGACCCTCTCCCCTGGCTACGTATTTCATCAAATTTGAAATCAGTCTGTCTGATTAAAAAACAAACAATGTGATTGGCTGACGTAAAGAACAGCTTCTTACCGTCAGAAAAAACATTAAGAATTGACCTTTTAAGAAACTCTTATAGGCATTCCTTGACTTAAATTATTATATTATGTAATAAGTTCTGTCTTTGAAAATTCTTATGAGATCAACATGATCAATCTTGCAGCCACAAGGAGAATTGCTACCACATGAATTTTCTTTACTTCAAGTAATTGCGATAATTTAGGTTTTTTTTGGGAAGTTAACAAAAATTGACAACACTTTGAAATAAAAAATGCAAATGAAAAGGTAGTTCAGAATCTTTTAGTTTAAATCTAAAAGGTCCTTTCAATTCTGTGAATCTCTGGTGAAAAGGTGGAAACTCCCTTCGTAAAAACATCTTCCGGAAAAGAAAAACAACCTATAAATTGGCAATAGATCATAAAATAACTTTATTACCCAATAAAACTTAGAAAAATAAGAGAAGTGATTTCGAAATTGGATAAAATATAGGTCGTTCTATTTAATGTAATCTTTATTGCCAGTTCTTATCCAATTCATATTCATTGCTTGGTTGCACTGAGCTCAGTTTGCCTCACAGCCCATCTTCGCAGAATTTGGTTTCTACCAATGTTTAAGTTATGCGTCAACTTTGTTAATACCACATACAAGGAAGAGAAACAAACAGAAGATTAGAAAAAACAAAGACTGAAGCCTGTTCTGGGATTCAAATCAATTTCAGCCATTTTGAATATGTTTTTTTAATAACTTACAGTTTTTTGTTTGTTTGTTTTTTTTTTTTATTAGAGAATTTCCAAGGAAGTTTCCAACTGGTAACTGCCGTCTTCCCCAAACCATTAATTGTTAATTATAATTAGTTGATGATTAAGAAAATTAATTTTAAAAAAATTAATTACAAAAAAAAAGAAACATTGCTCTTATTACTTTTTTGAAAAGCAAGTTCAAAAAAGGGAATTAAAGACTTTAATGCAAACAGGTAGATTATACAAAATATCCAAACAAAAAGAAAGACAAAAAGAAAATTCTTGAATAGTTTAATTCCATTTATCTTTTACTGCACTGTTTCCAAAAAAAACCTAAGCCACTGTCTTTCTTCCGCCATTTCTTTATTGGATTCCTTATAATTACATTGGATCCAATGGCGCAAATGTAAAACATCTCAAATCTCAGAAGATTCGTGAAATGTTATTTTTCTTTAAATCAATAATATTTTCTTTTCTTTTTCTTTTATTAAATCAATAAAATTACTAATAACGATAATCAGTTAAGCATTATTTATTTGTTACTTAGATTCAGGAATAACGAAGCAAAGATTCCAAAGAAATTTTATTTCCCTCTAATGATAAACTACCTGAAGGTTTTTGTTTATCTTCCTTTCATAAGTTTGGAGAAGAAAAAAATAATAGGGTATAGCAAAAAAAAATAGCAGCTACTCATTTTATTCTGTATCTAGACAAGCTATCTAGATTCAGAGAATAATTCCTAATGTAATCTATTCTGCATAGACTGAAATAAAGAGACTGATCTTTTGCTGTTAAGATTGCATTAATCAGATCTACTGACAAATGTATAGTTTATGAATCCTTAACATTGCTTCCATTATTTCTTCTACAGAATGGTAACTCTAGATGTTCTGGAATTGATACTGCTTCCGACTTT
Organism: Thereuonema tuberculata; assembly: GCA_023159025.1. Lineage (NCBI taxonomy): Eukaryota > Metazoa > Arthropoda > Chilopoda > Scutigeromorpha > Scutigeridae > Thereuonema > Thereuonema tuberculata. The sequence continues at coordinate 49,611,445 of JAFIDM010000007.1, forward strand.
TGCAGGAAAATCTAGAAACAAAATCGGAATCATGAAACTTAAGAAACAAAATGTTTATATTTATTAAAACGAATAATAGCAAAATTAACGTTGCTTGTATTAAATGGGGGAGATGTAGAAACTTCGAGAAGACTTTCTTTAAATTCATTGGTTGAATAAAAAGAAATTTTGCACGGTTATTTATCATTGTTGCGTTGATGTTGTTTGAAGGTCATTTCGTTTGAAGAGCTGAAACGGTTTCCTCATATTTGTCTCGTACTCTGAGCTACCATCAAAGGTAAGTCTGGCTGAAGAAGTCTAATAAGGCTGAAATAGCTGATCTAGATTTCCGCATGATAACTTAGAGTGCGAGAACCTTTTGTTTATTTATAAGCAATTTTAAATTTTCTTCACTAATTCTATAAATATGTAATTACCAAAGGATAGAAAAGCTAATTTCTGACAACATAACAACAAAAAAATCGTCCTTTTTTTTCCTTTTACAGAATATCTGATTTAAATTCTTTCTAACTTCGTTAATTCCAAATTCTTACGAGTCACAGAATGTGCTTTGACTTCCTTTCCTGATTCCCTCCAATTGAAAAACTAGGAGAATGTGTTTGATTGAAAAATAACGGAAGAATTACGAAACCCAACTAAAGAGGAAACGTTCAACCAATTCCAGAAGAAAATGACTAAAACACATCAATTACAGGAAGAGACGAATGAATGAGAAGATAAAAGCTAAGGCTTAATCAAAAAAAAAAAGGAAATAATCAAAGGAAAACGGAAAAGAAAAGACAAACTGCTGTAAAATGAATTTTTAGGATGGAATCGAGTCGTAAGGATCCTGTTTCAGAATTTTAAATAAAACAGATCACCTGTTCCCCTCGTTTCGTCTTTCTCGTTCCGGGTTTTATTGCTTCCTTCCTGTAATTCACTGCTCACAGGAGGGTAATTTCTTACAAATTGTGATAAGAAAAGATTTGTCGTTTCTTTTCAATAAAGAATAATTTATCTGTGATAATTCTTAGACATCCATTCATACAACATTGGAATCTAATCAGGCACCATCTTTTTTTTATTAGAAAACTTTGAGCTATAGTTTTTTTCTCTTTATTTTTAATACCTGGACAACAACTACCACAAGACATTGTACATTTGTTTTAACCTTTGTATCATCTCCTAATAAGCATCAGAAAGAAATAAAAAAGTTAGAAGAAAAAATAAAAGCTTATGAATGCCATTTTCGTAGACGTTGATCATTTGTACGTCTGTGATGAAAATAACCCAAAAATTATTTGCTATACAAAGCTAAAACTTTAGTATACAGTTTAGGTTCTTTTAAGAATGATTCATTTTTGATTATTGATAAGAACTACACTAACAAGTAAACAGTATGCGACAAAAAAAAAATCGCTTTAAATTCAATGCGCCACCAATCACACGATCCATGATAAAAACAAAAACCATGCAGAGTTCTCTTTCTTTTAATATATTCTTCCCTCCTCCGTTGATCTTTGAACTACAGTGTTTTATATTTCTTTTCCATTTTCGATAACCTCCAAATGACTTCCAGCACTTTGTGGCCTTCTCCACACCCCTATCACTTCAAACCTACCCAGTTGGTAACGAATCACGTGATCATTACAACGTATTATTTAAACGTATCGTATATTTATCGCCGTATAGATCGGCTATAGAATTATTAGGTAACTCTTGAGTTAACCGTGGTCCGCGCCTGCAAAGAATCTCCTTAAACGCACTCATTAGCAACCAAACCATAGCGCGATTTAAAATAGCGCTACCGCCATCTATCGACAGTTTGTGGAAGTTTTTCATTCAGATCTGTAGTATAGACATACAATCGTATCTCACGGGAAGTACTTGATTGACCGGGATGAAAAGTAGCCTGTATCCTGCTCTGTGTCATAGACTAACTGCATGCAAAATTATAATGATCCGTTGCGCCGTTGAGGCGTGATTGAATCACACACAAATCTTTTCTATTTATAAATATAAGCTAATAGGATAGGATTTGCAGAAACTGAATCGAAACCTTCTCTCCCCTTCCGTCTTTCGATGATCAAAGTAACTCCAAAACTCAAGCAACTGCTGTTAATGTTAAATTAATGGCAAAGATAGATTTTAGATGGTCAGGAAAAATCTCTACTAATTTTGATACAAATCCAATTGGTAAAGAACAAACGAAAAAAAAAGCAACTATCGAAATACGTTATCTTTAAAACACAGTAAATTCAGTGACTCGGAAATTACTTAAGTTGAAATCCTAATTACGTTGATTTTGATAGAAATTTGACCCTAAGACCTGAAGTTACAGATAAAGGAATTCAGGTAACCCCTATTATCACGACAAATAAACACAAATTATATTGAAATATTGAAAATTTTCCATTGTTGCCCTTTCATAAGAAGCTTTTCTCGATCTTACCGAATCAATTGTTGCCATGGCAACTAGATCTTTTCGAAAGAAATGATAAAACTTTAAAATTTCGATTGTTAAGTCAGTTGGTGACGAAAATGATTCTGGTGTAGAATTAAGGGGCTGTGACACCTAAAAGAGCTAAGTTTTATGGGTGAAGGATGTTTAGTCTTTTACAATAGCTTTGATGCTGAGAAATACATTCAAAGATAATTCTTACAGTTCTACAAGAGAGGTTTAGCCCCTCCGCCTTTTGATTTTAGTTATTTTCATAATTCTGCTTCATAAGCAAGTTTTTCTGTTTACCTTTCCTTTAATATTAACTTGAATGCTTGAAAAACATTAACGAATTTTATCCATTTAAATTATTATTAAATTCATATTAAAGCTTTAAATGATTATAATAAAACTTTAAAATGTGTTTTTCGAAGTCTTTAACATCAATTTCTGCAAATGATTTTTTAAGAGGAGTGAAGTACTTTTGATCAGATTCTTCCTCGCCTTGACTTTGATTATGAGTGACACGACATGTTTAAACGGTTGCCAGATTGCCTCAAAGCCTCAACCATTGCCACCAACAAATGTGGCTGGACTTACGCCAAAACAGTAGGTGGGAACTGGAGAACTTCTTCCTTCTCATAGCCTTTGATATTTACATTCGAAAAGCAGCAATAGGAAAAAAATCCCTTTTTGATGATGGACTATCTTTGCTTCTGTATAGACACTATTTAAAAGCAATATTCACATTCTCATATTTTAATGTGCTTCTTAAAATCAAAGATTAGTTACAAAATTTGCTTATAACCAGTTCTTACAAACAAAGTCTAAATTTTACTTTATAAAGTACTTTTCCTTTGAAGTACAAAAGTAAATTTTATATTTGATCAGTGTCAATCTCTAACTTTATGTTTCTAATATCGTTTCTAAAGCGAAACCGATGTTAGTCGTTCATTGAAGTTTTCCAATATACAGGTAATGTTCGATTTACGACATCTTACATTTACGACATGAACAAAATGAAAACAAAGCCAAGGTTCAATGGCTTCTATTGTAGAAGCGAATCTAAATGACACGGCACTATTTTCCTTATGCACTTAATAATGTACTTCAGCTATTAATGATATTAAGATTCCTTTGCCTTAAGGCAGTTTCACTATTTACAAATACTTTATAGCAAAAGAAAACACAAGGGCTTCTTCGGTTTGCTTATTGTAATGGCACAGAATTTTTACATCTTAACGTTGTTAAAATTATAAAAGATATTCTTAAAAAACGTAAATATGATTTGAACGTAGACATACAAACAAGTACATCTAAAATAACCTGTTACTATCTTGAAGAAGTTCTGTCAAATATGTTAATGTGATGTATTAATTAGAAATTCTTTTATCAGTTAAGGAAATACAAATTTGAAACGAAAACCAGGAAATTGTAAAGGGCAAAGCGCTGAGTGAAATGTCCTTAAAAACAGCGCTAAGATAAGTCATTGATATGATGATTTACGAGAAAGAAAAAAAATATCCCCTTCTTAAAAATGCGTTCTACTTAGAAGATAGGATGAGTTCTACTTAGAAATATACGAATGAAGATCTGCAACGATTTCTAGATTCTCTAGAATAGGTCTATCCAGCCATCAAATTTTATACCTCAAATTCTTGTGGTTTCCGAGTTTAAAGAGTCATTGGAAAGACTTACGCACAGGAAATAACAAGACTTCTCCTGAAAACGTTCTTCTTTTCGCTCTTATTGGTTTGTAATAATTATTGCTGAATTGGTTGATTAGTGAACATATGTGTCTATTGATGTTCGATATTTAATCAAAGAATGCCTTTGTGCAGAATTGTTCACTTTTTTTATTGCTGTAATGTAACTAAATATAGTTGTTTTACTACTGGAACAAGGTTTATCATTTGTAAATTCTTTTAACTATATTGCCATTATCCGACCAAAGAAAAAGAAAGATAATTAATAAAGAAATGAAGCTGCAATTAATAAACAATGGTAAAACAATGGTATGATTTAGCAAATGAAGGAAAATTATCTTATTCTACTATTCTAATAGACAGAGAGGGGATTTGTAAATTAAGCAAAGTAACCTATCGTTACATTTACAACCTTTACAAAGAAAAAATGAAAGAGGACTTACCCATGAAATGGAAAAATTGCCAGTACAGAAGCCCCTTGTATCTTCCGCCATTTGATTCCAAGCCTTCACGAGGATGCTTGAAAAGCCGCGGAACCCTGTAAAATATATGTTTTTATACATGTTATTTAAAAATTATACACGTTCAGATATCAACAAAAATAATGAACATTAAAACAAAATTGTTATTTAATTCACAGCAGCGATAACTTCGAGCCTAAAATAATGGTTTCACTTTGATAGCAACCACGTGACTGAGCTCTCGAGACAAGGAAATGGTTGACGAGAGATGATTCATCCGCGGGTTGCTGAAACCGCGGATGATGATCCCGCGGATAAAGGGGAAGATTTAAAATTCAAAAACAAATTCAAAGCTTTTAAAATAAAGAAAACGATGACTGAGATCTAACTTTTTCAGCAAGTCCAAAAATGTAAGAACTGGAAGGAAGGGTTAGTGTTTACCTTCAAGAGACAACAAAATCATTTGTTCTTTGTAGGTGAATTCGACGTGTTGCTTATAGAAGAAAATTATTTTTGTAAAACTGCTTTTCATTATTGATTAAATCGAACTCAATAAAAAGAAGCGTGACTACATCCACGGAAAAGAAAAGTACAGTTTAATTTTGATGGCAGTAAACGATCACGTAACACTTTGCTAGATTTCAATTTTGAATTCCAATATTGATGATCAATATTGATTTCTTACTGACAAAATCCTAGAGCCATCAACCAAACTTAATCTCCTAAGCTTTAAAAAATGAATGACCCCCTAAAATAACAACCAAAGGAAGCGCATAATTAATCAAAAAGATTCGTCACCAAAGTTTAATCATTTGCATGGGTGGTCCCAATGTCTTTGCATACGAAATTTCATTACAATCGGACAACTCCTTCTAGGTGTCGTTTTTTTTTTGGTAATGAGTGTATTTCAGAGATTGAATATTGAGAAATATTTCATGTATATCTTGTATCTACTTCAGTAAACTTATCTATCAAGGATCATTGGTTCTCGATAGAAATCATAGTCTTTCTTTGTTTTTTTATTAAAAAGTCAAATCCCCTTCCAATAAAAATAGAAACATCGACTACAGACTTTCATAAAAACATTCTCGATATTCCTGATATAAGAAACAAATGAACGTCGCCTCTATCTTGTAGCTTTCATAGAAGATTACATTCTTAATTTCAGTACAAAATCCGACCTTTCTCTTGTGTCATAGCTTCAATTTGCGTAATATATTTTTAAAACAGTTATAACTTGTAATTTCAACTCATTTTCGTTAATTAATTAAGCGAAGAAAAAACTGAATTATGTTTCTAATTTGGACGTATGATGCAAGACCCATTGATTGCTAACTTTGCTAACTTATATTATTTTGTTCTTACATAGAATAATATTTATGTTTAGAGATAAAATAAAACTGTTAAAAATAGATTTGGAAAGAGATTTTTTTAACTAGTGTCGCCAGTAAAGTACAATCAACTGTTGAATAAAATCAATTTTAAGTTAAACAAGTTATCCACAACTAAGAATTTAATAATAAATGAATTTAACGCGCAGATAATTAGTTTCAGTTCTCCCATCGTGCAGCAATTTAAAGTCAAAAAAATTTTTTTCATGCTCTAATATTGTCATTGTCGGGGAATCTGTAACAGCTGTTTCACCATTATTATGGATCATCAGTCAGATTTACCCCTCATTGCCGGGAACCCATTGCCGGGTGCGGTTGTGGGTTCCATAGCCTTTCATGCTTTTGGTGTTGTCATTGAGGACCGTCCATAACAAAATTAGAGCATGTATTTTGTTTTGTTTTGCTTTTGTTTTTTTGTTTTTTTGTCCTTTAAATTGATGCATGATGGGAATTTCCCGGTTAAAAAAACAAGAAGAATAAATTTTTTTTTTAACTTAATATTTTCCATTAAGTTTGCATAAAGAGCAGAAGCTTCGTTTTTAGCTTATTATAAAAGCTAAATTAAGCTAAATTAAGCTAAGTAATTATTATAAAAGCTTTATTTTTAGATTATTATGACTTATTATCTTATTGATATTTCATTTGTTTATAAACAAAATTTTACTATTTTGTTTCGTTTCCATGAAGTTATTATAAGTTTTACACGGAATTAATTGGATTACATTTTTCAATTTTATTAACAATGAATTACAATAACACTATATTTATTACATATTAAGTTGAAGTCATGTCTTGATAACGAACTAAGCTTAGGGAAATTGTCAATAACAGAATAGGTCAAGAAGGACAGCATCGATTTCTGGAAGTGTTGGTTTAAGCTAAATCCGGATCATTGCAAATCCTGTTTACAATCTATAGCTGAACGTTTCTTTGAAACTGCGAAAAAAAAATAACTGTTTCGTTTTGTAATTTTATGAATTTTAGTAGAAATTTGGAATACATGAACTCAATCTGAAATGAATGTAAATTTATGAAATATACAAGATTACAAAAACAGAGGAATACAATTCACAAAGAACAGAAATTAATTTGTCATGAATGTTGCTTATTTGCTTAAAGGTAAATCGATGTTAAAAAAATAAAAACATGAGGTTTATTTTTTTTCATAAAATATGCTAGTGAAAAACATTAAAGGCTTAAAAAGTAAAAGAATAAAATAAGAACAACTTTGAAGCGTTTGAATATCTTTCAGATCAATCGTTGATTAAATAGAAATGTAATATCATTGAAACTGTGGGTCCGGTAGCCGAGTGGGTAAGGGCGCTTGGCTGCAGGTTGGAGGTAGCGGTTTCGATTCCCGGCCTCGGCGGAGGACGGGAATTTTTCCACGCTTCTTTCTCCTCCAAACGGGCCCTAGGGTCTACCCAGCCCTCTATAGAATGGGTACCAGGTTTCTTTCCCGGGAGTTAAAGGCGGGCGAGCGACGGGCCGACCCCCCGTCCTCAACTTTGTCCCGTAGGTTCTGAACACTGGAGCCTACCCTCCAGTTGCATTGCGCGGTCCTCTGGGCCTGATCGCAACTTTAACTTTAACTTTTTAACATTGAAACTACTGTCCGACCATGGATATGAGACCTCCACTTGGCAGTTCCAAGAACAGACCATTTATATTGAAGGGGAGTAGCGATTAAGGGATCACAAAATTTTTTTGGGTTATTTTATTATAAGTAAAATTTTCAACTGTTAAGCAAAATCCTTACAATTTTAAAGACTATAATGTTCACAAAATAAAAGCTAATTTTCCGATGTTTAATAATAAACAAACAAGACGGATCAAACTTCCCGCGAGACGGATTGACTGCCCTACTTTGGAAATGCGCAGACGTGTCGAGGGATCTGTAATCCGTGATCGGACAGTTATTGGTTAGGTTACTTTTCTTAGAAAAAAGACTCAACTACTAAAGATGTAACTTTATATCCAGTATCAAAATATCGTATATGCAATTTTAAATTCGGAAATTCACACCGTCTGTTAAGATAGTTCCCAAACACAGAATTTATAAATTCAACAATTCAACAATTTTCATTAATGAAAAGCATTCCACGAGAGAATGCCTTTTTGTAACAGAATCTGGCAAGGGTCAGCGTCCTCGGAAAATTGGCAGGAAAAAACAACAACGCTGATGCTGCAGAAACGAGCTTGAGAGAATAGTAAAAGTATTGAGACATTAAAACTTATCGAGCATCATTAGGATAAAGGCACAAGACTTTATGATTGATTACTGAGTGAAAAAGAACAGTAAAACAAAAAGGAGTGATGTGAGCTTTCGTCTAAATCGTTTAATTGCAGAAAAAGAAGTAGAAGAAATCAAAAGAAAAACTCTGTAGCTTTTATTAATCATTAATGGATTTTGATCGATAACTGAAGAAAACTGATCAAGTCTTACACAACAAGAAACTTTCAACTACAAATACTAACTAAGCAAGGCATCTATTATTGTAATCTTTTTCAGTTAAGACTGGAACCACTTGATAGAAACAAAACAATCAATAGAAGGGTGAGAAAGGGATGATCTTTCACCTTTACTTTTCATTAAACACACACACTCTTTCGATGTGTAGGAGGATTAAAGTGGTCAGACACTGTTGTACTGATGTTGAAGATTTTATTAGCAGAGTCAAATGAAAGCTAAAAACAGACCAAGAAATATGAAATGTTTTCTTCGGATCGATTTAGTATCTAAACTTGTAATAAGCTCATAAAAGCCAGGGATTAAAGTGTAAAGATTAAAATTAAAAGTAGATTAAAGCTGAATTAGAAGGTTAATTTGAAATGGAAAATGACCTAAGGGAAATAAAGTTTACCAACTTAAATGACTAAAATCATAAATGTTTCAGAAAAAATATCATGTTGTAAGAAATGTGTATGATTACAGCAAGACTAAGGTACCTCAGCCATATAACGCCATGTATACCTTTAACGCCACCTATCTAATTCTTCATAAGTATAATAGATGGCGGTACTGCACTAATTAAGTTTGCATTGACATGCCATCTAGTGTTGAAGTGAGTTACTACCAGACCGCCAACATTTTCGAGTGAAATTACATTTCTATTATTTGTCGAGGACTGGTTCTGAAAGGCTGCTACTATATCAACGTAAGATAAAATATAGATTTTTTAATGTTCAGCAAAGATTAACTATATAAAACTATATATTTTCTTGATTCTTGAAGATTCTTCTATGTAGATAAATTAACTGTTATTTTTAAAATTCGGAAATTGTAGACAAACAAGTGTATCATGTGATCCATGTGCTGAGTAGCGCTTTAACGCCATGGTGGTGTTAATGGTCTACATGTACGATTTTAGGTTACATACGATATTTATAAGTTACTAATATGTTTCATGAAAGAAAATATAGATTTTTATCTTATTTATTATCTTGCTTTTATAATCAGAAAATGCCGAAATTAATTCATTTTTACATTTCCTCTTTTGTTTTAGCTTCAGATTAGAAAGACTGCGTTAATTTCAAGTGATTTTTTATTATTTTTTACAGAAAATCAAATTTAGTTGCTTTTTACTGCAAATTTGTACAAATAATGTTTACAATGACGGAATAATTCTTAATTTTAAATAAGTTAAGTTACTAGAAAGTAGATGGCATTAATTGTACCAGATGTTCCTAATAACGCCAGTTTGCAAAGTTTTTTTTTTTTTTTTTTTATTATATTTGAGTTCTCATACTTCTCCAGTAAAAGTTATCATATGTTTCATTATGGTATGCTTCAAACAGAAGATTAAACTTTCTTGGTCATAATTTTCGTGTTTATATACACCTTATTTCCAGACTTACAGTAATTTAAATGTTAAGGTGGCATTATTTGGGCAGGGTACCTTAATACTGGCCGTGCTGGCGTGGTCGTGTGGTCTCGGCGGCGGCCAGCCGTGGCGTCCAGTGCGCCAGTTCCTGGGTTCGAATTCCGGCAAGGGCATGGCTGTTTCAATTTCCTTTCCTGTGTTGTCCAGCCTCTTCTTCACTTTCTCTCTGGTCGGACGTCATTCCTTAATGGCGTCCTGGGGGAAGGCAACGGGAAACCACCCCCAGTATCTGTTCCCTAGTTTATCTACGGCTTCTCCTAGGGGTTCGCCCTTCGGGGGTCACTAGGTTCCGTAGACCGCGTAACTTCGTATATACGAAGATCGCACATGATGATGATGATGATGACCTTAATACTAATTCTAATTATATAACGTATATAATACTATACATAATTCCAATAAATTTTTGTAGTAAAAGTAGTATCAAGAATTAAAGAAAGTTTACAGTTATTAATGCAGATTTTTTATACATCCATGGATGATTCCTAAGTTGGTTTATTTAAAAAAAAAAAACCCAAGTCTCTTCTTTTTATTAATTAATTAGCTTAAATTACCCGGCGTTGCCCGGGGAGAGGGAGAGGGGGCCGGAGTCCTGGTTCTCCCCTTCTCCACAACCCTATCACATGAAACCCTCCGCAGAACAATATTTGTGTCGCCACCAGGTCCAAAAGTGGCGGTAGTTCAGATATTTCACCCCTTCTCCCCCCCCCCCCCCCCCGGGGATGCTTAACCGGGTTCCAAGATATCCTATATTTTCCTGAGGGGAGTACAGTATCTATGCAAAATTTGGTAAAGATCAGTCAAACGGTGTAAAATTGTATAGAGAACATACAAACACACATACTTTGACTTATATATAGATGTTACAATTTTTACTATAAATTGCAAAAAAATATGAAAAAATATCATTTATGAATTAGTGAGCTTCTGCAAAAAAAAATTTCTACAGTGCATTTGTAAAAATCGTACATTGAAGTTTGCAAATTCCTTATCAATAGATTTCAGCCAAGCTTAGATAGATATCAAGTATAAGATCATCTAGTATTTGTCTGACTTCTTTCATCCGTTTTCCAATAAATCTTTCGTGATCGCAAAGGTGCCGTCACATCCTGTTTTCCCAACAATGATTTTTATGAAAATTCGGTCGTTCCATTTAAAATTTTTATTTTCTCAATTTATTTTTATTATTACTGTTATTATTGTGTGCTTTGAATTTTGCATTTATATATAAATTTATTATTATTTCGATTTTAAGTTAAATGATAATAATAGCTAAGGTTTTGTAATTTGGATAATTGTTGAGTTTTTATAATTCAACAATAAAAAAAAGTCACCCCCTTGAATTTGAAATGTTCTGAAATATGCTTTTTTTTGCATCAGTCGATTTGTACAAAACCCACCGTTTGAAAGCACACTTGTATTGTCAGATCTTTAGAAAGCTTCGGATGGATCGATAAGTTTGGATAAAGAGATCTAATAATAAAACTCTACGAAATCCAGAAAGCCGTTCTTTAGTTTCAGTCTATGGACAAAAGACGAATGTGATCCTCACTTCGTTCATTGTAGGAGGGCAACGAACTTTTTATTAAAATAGAAAATAAAAAGAAATTGTCTTTTTTTCGAAATCAGCAATATACGATCACAAATAATTGTACAAAAGAATAGTAATTATTCTTAATAATTATAATATAATTCGTAATAAGCGTTCGTAAGTACTGTAATTTATATTTATTGATGATAATAGCATTTTAAGTAGATTCGGAAAATGGTAGTTTTTGGTTCCTTTGGGTCCAATTTCTATCGAAATCAAATTGTACATCACGTTTAGCAACCATTAAAACAATTAAACGCTTACTTATCAATAAAATTTCACCTTGTAAAAATAAGTAAATCTTTATCTAAATATCTCTCCAAAAAATATGAATCTGGAGAAGTGGTGAGTAATGAAAATTAGTAGGATGACTTGATAAAATATTTTTCTACTAAATGGAGAGGAAATGGTTTAAATATAAGGAGGATAATAACAACTGTCAATGTATATATATATATATATATGAATAGATAGCATAAGTAAGTATTCAGAAATTTTAAGATCAGAGTTGAGGTAGAATGTGTTCTATATCAGTTGTGTTGTTGTTTTCCAGTTTAGTTAGAAATATAGTGGAACCCCGCCATTCGTCCGCCTCGCTATTCGTACAACTCGTTATTCGTCCAACTTTTTCAAGTAAAATTGAACTCGCCATTCGTACGCTTGCTCGCGATTCGGACAGCGTGACCTTGTTACTGGCCGCCCCACGCGGTCGCTTCAGTTCAGTCTCGTGCTAGCTTCCGTACGCTACGCATCATTCACGCAAGCTTCATGAAACTTTGTGATATTTTATTGTTATTTTTTGTTATTTTTATTGAAAATAGTGCAGCCATGGGTCCAAAAAAAGATTACTGATTCAACTAAGCCTAAAAGGAAGGCAGTGAGAACGACAATTGAATTGAAAAAAGAACTCGTTGCGAAGTTTGAAAGTGGAACTCGTGTCTCTGACCTGGCAACTCAGTATGGCATGGCGAAATCAACCATATCGTCTATACTGAAAAAGAAAGACATAATAAGAGAGGCCTATATATTTATTGTTTTCATAGTTTTTATGTATTTTTACGCTCAAAGTATAATTACAAAGGCTTAAATAAGCAATCATCTCTGGGTTCAGGAACGGATTAATCCAAATTACATTATATCTTATGTGAAAAAATGATTCGCCATTCGTACAAATCGCCATTCGAACTGCCTCCTGGAACGGATTGTGTACGAATAGCGGTGTTCCACTGTATGCTTTTAAAAGGTTGATGTTATTTCTTCTGATCTATTAAACGAAAATACCTGTAACCGGGATCCAGGACGATTGGGAAGTATTTGAATTTCATTCTGGAACATCAGTGGAAATCTTTCAGGGGCAAAGGTTAACTGACTGGAATAAAATTAGAATACGTTATTAATGGTGATACCATTTGCAACTATTGGAAAAAACTTGGTAGCTCTTCCCAAATAAACATTTCAATAACTTCATCGTCAGCCAGTTAGTCTACTATCTTCACAACCGTGGCTTGTCTAAAAAATATTCTGATTTACTATGGTCGCACAATATTGGAAGATCAATGTTTGAAGAGCAACTGGATTGTGTAAAACAGAACAACTACGATTCTCATATTAATTCAATACAAAACTCCTTTTCATCATCCTAAAACATCTTCTTTATTGCCTAGACGATATTTCTCAGAATTTATCATTCTGCTTTATCAAGCCTTTTTTGAATATTTTACATTGAATAACAAGTAGGTATCAATACATTGTTATTTTCATTGTTAACGAACATGACCTAACATAATTAAACAACAATAATATGATTGAATTTCTTCCATAGTATCAATTATTATTGTTGTTTAATTATGTTAGGTCATGTTCGTTGACAATGAAAATAACAATGTATTGATACCTACTTGTTATTCAATATAAAATATCCAAAAAAGGCTTGATAAAGCAGAATGATAAATTCTGAGAAATATCGTCTAGGCAATAAAGAAGATGTTTTATGATGAAAAAAGGAGTTTTGTATTGAATTAATATGAAAAATAGGAAGACATGTATAACTACGGTTCTCATTGAAATGAAGACGAAAGCTAGAGAAAGTTTACAATCAAAAAATGTCGATGAAATTAAAACAATTCAACAGAGATATATAGGCTGAAAATATCTACTCTGGCTGTTCCGATGGTGAATTGATATTGTGATCTTTTAATGGCAGCCATTAAAGCCACTAGACTGCATAACATTCACTGACTGATTCAAAGAATCGCACTCATTACCATGGGAAGTAGTTGTCGACAGAATTCGCTCTTGATGATAGACTTACAATGACGCCATCCGTTGTCTCTAGTAATTAGCTCTTGAATTATTGTACCTTGAGTAGTATATCATTCAGTTTCAACAGGGAATATTGGTAAAGGCGGAAATTTTGATCTTTGCTTGCAGGTATCTCGTGACATGGATTAAGTCTGTTACTTTTCTTTTTCTCTCAATAATATATCTGCAGATTGTTTGCCTTTTTGTGGTTCATTTAGAATTTCTGATTAATTTTTTGGTAATTTTAAACGAAATAGAAAATTATTTTTGTTTACAAACAAAATCACCGATAACATTAATTCTCAGATAATCTGATTTTAAACAAGGTAGGGATAGCGATTAATAAACCAATCACAATGCTTCGCAACGTCTTCTGATACGTATAAGAAAATATAATTGATATTGCTTTAATTTCCTTATTATTATAAATGTGATTGTTGCGAATTCAAAAGGCGCAATTGTTGCGATTATTGTGATTGTTGTGATTGTTGTAGAGCTGTATTCAAAATGTGATTGTTGCGCATGCAAAAGACGCAATTGTTAAGATTGTTGTGATTGTTGCTAATGAGATTTTAATGATACTAGTCCACAGACGAAACGGGAATATTAGTCTCCTGATCCTTATCAGAAGACTAAAACTGTCAGAAAGTTTTACGAGCAGGAAGGAATTTAAAATATTTCACAATAAATATTTGTGGCATTTTGAGGACTATTTTTCTTCTTTGATATTTTTTTATTTGACTATAGCATATTATCTAGGAAAAAAAAAATTTAGTATTTTTCAATTCTTTGGATTGCGAGTAATATTACAGGGCGTTTCACATGGATCCGAAAATCGGATGGTCGGATCCACGAATCGGACGTATTCGCGTCGTCTATAAGAACGATTTGAATGTTACATGACATATAGACGACATCGCAGAGAGTTTCGTGGCCATGTGAAAGAGATTACGTCCGATTCGTGGATCCGACCGACCGATTTTCGGATCCATGTGAAACGCCCTTTACTGACTTAATGACGAATTCAAAGTAATATATCATTAACAATAACAGATTTTAACGAAATGATAAAGAGATTGTTTCAATTAGCTAAGTTTTGAAGCGAATACATTTAGCCTCTTATGGAAACGATTTTCCTAAGTTCTAAAAATCCATGTCTATCAAGTTGCAATAAAGCAATTGGATAGGAAAATCACTTGTCAAATCATTGCTGTCTTGCGTTTTCTGTTTGTTTTCTGCTTCTAATCCACTACTTCCCATCTGATAGATAAAATCCGTGCTCTGATCCTTTATTTCGTTATTGTTCTGTTATTGCGCAGAGCAGAATTTGTGGAAGACGTACACATGATTTATGTGGGTCTGGGTATTTCTGCAGATGATGCGTTGTAATAATGATTTTCTTTCTTCTGAGCAACATTTACACAGTTCCTGTGGTCAGCAAGATGGAGAAGAGAAAAATCCAGTCGTAAAAAAGTGGTAAGAAAAGAAAGAAAAACATTTTTGATAACTCATATTTCCATTTGCAAGATTTGAGATTTGAATCACGACAGACACTGGAAAATCAAATCCAGGTGAGTTTCTGTAGCATCAGCTACAATTCAGGATAGAATTATTTGATTCGTTACAATCAATTTAATTTAATTCATATTTCTTAGTAAGTTTCCACAAAAGTTCAAAACTTCATTCTGCAAATATTTCAAATACATGACTATACTTCAAAAATTTGCAATCTGGGAATTTCTGAATAATTACGTAGTTCTTAATTAAATTTCATTGTTGAAAAATTGTAGCTGTGAAGTTCTACATTAGTTATCTAGTTTATTTTTCATTTATTATAATTATTCAATTCAAAGAATATTATTCAACCAATCAACTGGATTGTTAATTTTAGAATTCTGAAACAATTTTACTTCATCCATTAATTACAATACACACTTACCAAAAAGATAAATAATTCTGATCTTCATGAAATTTTATTTAGTATTAAATGTTCTACATTTTCATTAATTTTGTATAATATGGAACATTTTCCGAGATCGAAAAATAACGATTCTAATTTACTTTGTAATTATGTTTATAATATTAACATAACTGAATTATAATTTAAGTTCTTAAATATTACGCTTTTTCCCTTAGAAATATATCTTGTTTCAGTACGTTGTTGTTGTTGTTTGTTTGTTTGAGTTTGTTGTTTGTTTCAGTACGACTATTTCAAAATAGAATCCTTAAGGAAACCACCTACAGCTTTTTCGTAGTTTTAGCTTTGAAATGCTGCGATTAGACTATCAGCAGATAAGAAAGTTATTTGGCACTTAAGTTTTCCTCACGACTAGTAACTCTATGAAAGAAATGGAATGTCTTGGGGAAAAATAAGTAAACTCTGAATAAAAATGCAAGAGTTGTTCTTGAAATACCACAGTTCACTTTATGAGAAGTTAAAAAAACAAAGATCCTTATTAATGTATTGAAGGAAATCCTAATTAAAATCAAATCTATCAATGTGAAGTCACACCCACTGCCAGACAAATAAAAGGATGTGCAATGGGTGTGGCTGTTTTTACGAAGTTTCTCAGGACTCAAATTACGTTCGTTTGGGAAGATATTGTTTATAATAATATCAGGCTTATAATAGAAAGTGATGAAGTCTTTTTTTTTTTTCAAACAAAGTTCGTCCTTCGTTTTTGTAAGGAAAAAAAAAAAAACATTTTGCCTTAATTTTATAATAAGTAAATTATTATAAAAATATTTCTACTTTAAAATGCAGATGATCACAAATCTTCATTCAAACGCTAATGGAAATAGATCCCATTGCCAAATGAAATCGTTGTTAAATGTAAATTAAAAAATTGTAAAAATTATTTTTTTTCTTACGTAAAAAACAGTTCAAGCAATCTATTATTCCTAACAATCGAATTTGCTTTCCGTCAACTCTAATTCTTAATTCCAGAGACACATCAAAGTTAGTTTATTTAGGTTAATTATAATTTTACTTTTAACGTAAATTACGCTAATCCGATGCGAGGGGAATGTGTCGTCCTTTGCGAAGGATAAATGACATCGTATCGTATTTGAACAAGCCTTAACATCCAATCGGAGAGAAATGTAGATGATATTTTTTAATATTTCAAAATTGAACAATTGATGTCTGTGGGTTTAATCTCTGGGTTTTTAATAGGTGCCTGATTAAAAAAAGCTATTCCTTTTGTATTGTGTTAACTTTTTACATAAAATCTAATATATATAAAAGAATAGGCTAGAGGTGGAGAGAAGAGAAGAATTCAGAAAAAAGATCAGGGGATTCAAGGGTTTTCAAGAAAAGGCAAAGAAGAAGACGGGAGCAAAATGGACGGAAGAAAGAAGGAAACAACATGGAGAAAGAATGAAAGAATACTGGAAGAGAAGAAAGAAGGAAGAAAAATAATCATGAGTTATTTCACGTGGTCCATAGTCGGCCAAATTCGAAGAAAGAAGAAGAAAAGAATAGGCTATATATAAGCAATATTTTTGCATGAATTAATCATTTGATAAATAATAATAAATCATTGATTATCTCCTTTATGAATAAAAAAGAATAAATATTTCAGTAATATTTACTAACTAGTTTATTTTCATTCAAATGTCTCAACTAGTAATTAACCCTCGAGGGAGGAGAGAGGGGGTTGCTCTGTAGGTTGCGTCCACCTCATATACAGAGGTGGATGATTCATCTACTTAAACCTTTGGTAACGAATTTAACTTCACAGCCCTTTCAATTAGTTCGTTTTCTTTTAATTTAGTATATTCATAAAATTTATTTTACTCACAGCTTCTAGAATTTTCCTCCTTATAATTCGTGTAGATGAGTTTTAAGTTTACTGTTTCTTGAATCAAATGAATGATGGATTCTTTTATTAAGGTATTGAATTGGTGAGGTTATTAAGACTCTTTACTCTTTACTCGCAATGTGGTTGCGTTCTCGTTCAGTTTTCTCTTGTTTTTCTCTACTTGTCTTGAATTCGCATTCTACTGAAAGGTAAACCGAAAGCTGTCTTTCTTTCTTTGAAGTCTCTCTCTTTCTCTTTCTTTAAAAGCAGACTTCAGTCTTTCCTGGTTCGATGAACTTGGTTTTGCTTCTCCGCTGTAGACAACCCTTTGGACTCCCTAAGACTTCACTTCTGCTTCTCTCCTTCGCTGCATCAGCATCACATTTTGTGATGACAGATCCTACAAAGAGGCTGCATTTAGCTTTTTCTACTACAGAGGGGAGAAATAGAGCCAACTCGGTAGACAAATTGTAATGTACGTGAATGAGGGCTGAAGGAGCTGGCGAAGATGGAGATTTTTTCCACCATTATAAGAATTCCCTTATATTTACGATATATTCACACATATAATTTAAAGAAAATAGCTTAACGTGCATACAAGTAGATAAATCAAAAAATGTGAAAATGCTCATGAAAAAAACATAGGTTCTCACACCCTGAACTTTCATGTCGGGAATCTGAGATTTACCCTTCCTGATAGCTTAGAGTGCGGGACAAAGTTGAGGTTACGACTTCAGCACCTGGAATTCTGGGTATAATTTAAGTATATATAAAGTGTTTTGGACGTGCAACATCATGACCACGTCTTGTCTTTTGACCATCAATTATTGTACAGTAATGGTTTCAACTTCAATCTTAGTTAAAAATACAAAGCTTTACAAATTTCAATTGCTCTTGTATTATTTATTCAAAGACAAAATCACTTTAAGGAGGGTCTAGCAAGTAAGCAAAGCAAATGGATCATGATTATTTTATTCTTATTGAAAATTCAAAAAGAAGTTTTCAACAATGCGTAGAAGATGAGAAAGTCATGACAGAACCAAGGCCTTCAAACTAGTAACCCACGTAGTATGAAATGATTTAAAAATCATTTTAAATTCATGATCTTACACGTTCAAGAAACTTGATATATAAAACTTAAGTTATCTGTAAGAGATACTTATAACTGGGATTTTATTTATATAGTTATAGTGTTAGACTGGCTATATCTTTCATTTTACAAAATCGGAAAGTTCTTTGTGTATTAAATGCTTCAGAGACCCTAAGTAACTTTTAGCACTTTATTAATTAGTAATGTTCTCCTGCGTTAAGCAGGTATGACTCTATAAAGATTATACGGCAAAAACATTTTATATTGTATTATCTATGGTAAAAAGAACATGTGTAAATAGACATTAAGTTATTAGCATTAGCACCTTGATCAGAATTATTGAAGTCAAAATTTACAAGTTATGTGGTGAGTGTGGGTGTCAGGAAAGCTGAGCACCACGACCTTTGATCTATTGTACTAACCCACGGAAATAAGGACAGATGAAGAGTAAGAATTGTAGGAGAAGTGGAGGGAAAACGGAAGAACCCCGAGAAAACCTGCCCAGCGCGGATCATCCACCATCACGAAACCCACATGAGAACCGAACCTCGGTACTATATTTACAAGTTAGTTATTGTATATGAGAAAGATATACAGTTTTTTAAAAACTAAAGATTATCGCTATCCAATATAGAAAAAAAAGGAATAATTGATTAATATTAAGATTGAATATTTCGGAAAAACTGTGGTAAGGTACGATCAAGATAAATGTGATTTATATTTTATTATTCTGAAATAATTTCTCCCATCCAAAAAAAAGCGATTTCACGTACGGCAGTAATAAAATAATGCTTTGATCGTTCGAAAAATGAGCCGATATTTTTATTTCTAATTTTGTAAGAGATTTGATGCTCGACTCCCGAAATGCTGCAAAAAATCTAAATAGAAATTTTTATTCATAGTAGACACTTTTATCAAATAATTATTGTAGAATCAAGTTTATTTCTTCCAAATAGATTTTCGGAAGTGATATATTAAACTGAAAATAATTTACTTTTGAAAAACGAGTTTAGTTCAATTAACTTCAACATGGTAATGCACGTGCTCAGGAGAATGCAACCTTATTAGCAAGTTGATTTGCTTCGTATGATAATGCAATGACTGCAATTGGGGAATTCCATGTTTGCTTAGGTTTATCCTTTAGACAGGACACTTATTGGAACGTTTTCTTCCAAAATTGTTGTTACGAAGGATTTTATCATAAATCAAGACCTATTTTTATCTCTAGCTACAGTTCTTTCTCTAAGCTGTAGTACAGGGAAAAAGTTCATTTTATTATTATTATCATTATTTATTATTATTTTATTAAGTATTTCTTTATTGTTTAGAATGCTAATATTCCGAAGAATAATTAGTTTTAACGAAACAACCATTACAATTTTATAAGAACTTATAAAATACGTGCGAGGGTTAGAATTCAAATAAAGATGTAAGATTATAACTTCAGATTCTGTTCTAGCTTATCCTTTTCCTAAATAGTTGACGTTCTGTAAATTTCAGCTAAAAAATTGATATAAATTTGTAAGGAAAAAAAGCCCATATCTTAAAGATAACTTATCATCTGCATTCTGATTCACGGATTCAAGTTTCATTCTTATATCGTACAAATTACAAATTTCGACGACTATTTTTATAGTTATAGAGCATGCTCTTTAATTACTAATAAATTTATAAAGTAATCCTAATTTTGTAGTACACAGCTTTTTCTTTTATCAGAATTCCTTTTTTTATTATTTTACGTAGTATGCATCCCGTAATAAAATATAATAATAAATAATCTATAAGAAAATTTTGAAACAAGAAATATAGAATTAAAAATCTTTATATGTCTATAAATATTGAGAAAAATTCACAACTGGACAAGTAAATATTCCTTCGCACACTGAGCCAACATCAACGGGAATTTAACAGCTGTTTCATCCTTATTAGGAATCATCAGCAGAATTTACTCTTGATGTTTGGCTCAGTTGCAAGGGATTAATACTGTGGATTTCACAGAATTAATTCTTATTTGATTGCTTTTTATCTCGACGGCCCATACCCGGGAATGCTTTTAGCTTAACTTTCGCGCAACTGAGTAAAACACCAAGGGTAAATTCTGCTGATAATTCCTAATAAGTATGAAAAAGCTGTTCAGAATTCCCCGTTGATGTTGGCTCAGTGTACGAAGGCATACTTACTTGTCCAGTTGTGATTTTTTTCTCTCTACTTATATAATATTATGGACGTTAAATTTGCTTTTCTATAAATATTGCTACGGAATATAAATATTCTATAAATATTGCTACGGATTTTTCATTTATTTCAAGAAGTGCTGTACTCGAAATTTTGAAGATGAGAAACATGATTTATTTAACTCGGTTGCAAAATTTAGACCAAACGTACAAAAGAAAATTCACTTTTTCTTAAATTCTTTCCTGAAGTTTCTTTTTCATGTTTTGAGAGGAAAATGGCGTGGTTTTACAAGTCCTTCTTGGAGTCTTTGTTGATAAAAATATAAAAATGATGCTGCAATAACTTTTTATTACAGTTGCAGTTTTAATTATATTTTAAACTTTACAAATCCACGATGTACTTTGTTTTTCAATTCTTGAGGTGTTTTGTTATTTGGTAAACTTATTTATAAAATTATTGTTAGTATTAGCAGTTTGCTACAGCATTAAATGAGTTTAAGGTTTATTAAAATAAAGGAAAAATACTTTCAGTACTGTTTAACTATTTTAGACATTGATCACGTGATAGTATTTATTCTCCAAAATTTGCTAACTAAAAGAAATCGGAACTAACTGAAGATTATACTTTGCAAGACAATTAACTTAGGTATCTCTCACTATTTTTGTAACCATTTATTGGATTGCATCTAAATTTTAGAGATTGCTGAAAAGGGCCAAGAATTAACTGTACAGATACATTGTATATTTTCATGGATACAACAATTTAAGTGTTACCATGAAATTGACTTTTACTAGAAAATGGAAGGTAAAGATAACGTTTTACAAGTGCTTTTTAGACAAGTACATCAAAAAAAAAAGTAAGTCAAAGTTATTTATTAGCCTATGTTGCTATCAATTGTTATGGTTGCATGGCGTCAGTTGTGAAGTCCAGCAGATTCCGCAGACGATATTTAATTGTGTGCAATACTTGCTGGTTTTGGAGTTTTCAGGGAGCTCTCAGTATTTAAACCGTCAACTAAATTTGTTCCTAAATTATTCTTTGATTTCAGAAAAGTGTTCAAGTGTTACGTAAGCATATTTTTAGTCATTTTAGACCCCTCCTTCTCCCCTTGTAAGCAAAAATAAGCAGATGCCCAACCCGCACCCCACCCCACCTTGTGCTTACGTAAGATTTGCAAATCATTAACAGTAAAAACCACTGAAATACTGAGGACAAAAAAATGTCTTATGTAAGCATTGCTTCGATCGCCCCCTTGCCCTTGTCAACGAAAATAAGCAAAGCTTGAACCCCCCGTCCCTTGCATGCTTACGTAACACTTGAACAAACCCGAAGGGTTGAAGCAAAAACACGTGACAATGTGACGAAATTCTACTTTGATTAATAAACGTTCATGTTGTTATGTTTTTTAGTATTAAGGAATTTGTTAATGCTTGAGGAATCCAGTATCACAAGAGACAAGAATTCAATAAAGATCCTTGAACAAAGCTCCAGCATTTGAAATTAGATCTTACAGTAAACAGTTTAGTGGTTTATCGTCAATGAATCTGGTTGAAGCAGATTCATTGGTTCACATCGTTCTGTTTTGAAGTGAAAAATGGAAACTCTCCATTCAACATTGTTCGAGATCCAGTTGCACCAGATATTCGTCCCGTTATGTAATGAAGAGTTTTATCGATATTTCTTGAAAAAAAAATCAAAGTGCTTTGGGTTATTAACATATAAGATTAAAAATTGAGTATTAATTTCAAGATATTTAAGGAATGAAGACTTTTTAAATTAAATCCAGCTTCGCCTGAAGCAAATTTATCGATAAGCATATGTCAAGAAACAGGTGAAAATTGTGGTAATTTAAAATACTAACGATATCTCAGAAAAGAGATAAATTAATATCATTTAAAGTCATGTAAATTTCTATGTATTTTTGGAACAACCTGTATTACTCACTGCAATTCAAAAAGGAATATTACCAATTTTTCAGTTTTGAATATCTTTTGAATGCACAAACACTAAGTAATTAATTAATTCTAATTTTTTCAAAATAGTCTAATTACCTATTTCAACAATCTATCCAGTTCATTAAAGGTCTGGAAAACAATAGTTAATTAAGTAACCCAATACTCGATCTGTAAGTTTTTTATAATTTGTTCCTTTTCTCCATTGTCTCGTTCTCTTCACGAGAACAGAGTAAACAACATCAATATTCCAAGGAGGTCAATATTATTGCAAGTAAAACATTAACATCCTTAATTGCATTGATGGAATTTATTCATGAGAAAACAGTCAATGAATTAGAATTATTTACATTCTAATCGAAGTCATTCATCACTAAGAAAAAGAAATTAAACTATTGTTTTCCATTCCTTATAATGAACTGGATATATTGCTGAAATAGATAGTTAGGTTACTTTGAACAAATTAGGTTCTCTCAGGATTATTTGATGTTTACCAGTTATTTTGATTTTTACCAGTACTAATTTAAAATAGGAATTTATTTAATGCGGATTAGAGTTGAGATTTTTAAGTTAGATTTAGTGGATTAACAGAAAATTTAAAAAAAAAATTAGAATTTGTCTGAAATAATAATAGATAAATAAAAGGAAAAGTTCGCTCTCTTCGAATCGTAGCCTAATTGTAAATTAAGTTTTGAATATTCCCTGTTGCTGGTAGACACTTTAATGCCAGATGTGTTTCAATGCTGGGATATTTACTGTTTGCTTTGCCAGAGTTGAAATTCTAATGTGAGTTCATTAAGCTTTTAAATTTTGTTTAACGAACTCGAGGCTGGAGGCTACGTACAAATGAATTCATTTAAATTAGCTTATTTCCAATAAGTTTCTTAGAGAACTTGAACCCTAATTTCATTAAAATCATGTTCTTTATTTTTATATTCTTTTAAAGTCATAAAAATCTCTCTCAATGTTTTTTTTAAATTGTAATATTTGCTAAAAACAAAAGGCGTATATATATTTATTAATTAAGTATCTGTTGATAACAATTCATTAAATCCGTATTATTTTTCATTGCATATGTTCCTTTTCTGAAGGAAGTTTGGTTTGCCTTCTCACACTATCTCCTTCTCGATAAGAAAACCACGGTAAAAACTTTAAAATTGCCTCTTGCTCTTCAATATACACGCCAAGAGTCAAGAAGATTTATTTAGCCATTCAAAAGTTATTAAAAGAAAGAACACACATACACCCACTTACTTATACACACACTCTCACGATTTGATGAGCCACACAATTAGCAGTTGAAGATGAAAAGAACAAACAGCGCTTTCTTATGAAACATTGAAAGTAAGCTAAAAAAATCTTATTCGTTTCTTTTCAGCAAATGTTTAGGCAAAAAAATGGTTCTAATTACTTTTAAACGCAAAATGCACGAACAGCCAGGAAATAAGGGTGGATTGAATTGTTATTATATTTCGTTGATATACAGGTAAGGCGCTGGAGATATTGAGTTCTTAGTTTTATTCTTAGGAATCTTTGGGACAGGTCTTTATCTTTTTAATTGATGCTTGAGAATCCCTTGACTCCATTTTCAACTCCATCAAACAAAGGAAGTGAATATTGGAAACAGAAAAAAAAGTTTCTAAACGAGAGATGAGTAACTGGTCTTTTTCACGGCAGCGGGCATAGGAAGACCGCTCTACTTCAACTTAGTGCCTCTGGCCACCAAAGCCGGGAACCTTTCCTCCCGCGACCGCAATGGTCACTTAAGCTGTAATGGGATACTTTTAACAATTATTCACAACAATGCACTATAGAGCGTTAGTATCTGACTGAATTTCAGCGTCAGAGAATGCAAATTCCGGGGTCACCAATTAGAGCTTGGAATGTGAAAACTATTTAAAATTACAAAGTAAGTACAGAAATACAAACAGCTTATTGCGTTGCATTTTTTTTACATTTGCTTCAAAGTCGGACACTCAGAGAATAAGAAAATAGTAAAGTATTCAAAACTGAAAAGATCTCTCCAAAAAAAATTAAAGAAAAATAAGAACAAGTGAATATAATTTTGTGCTAAAGCATTATTTAAGGGCGAACCATAATAATAAAAATAAAATAAAAATGGTAATAAAAAAGGAAGTACATTAACATAAGGAAAAATAAAAAAACAAAATATACGGATTCGAATCGACAGCATCTTGCATATGAGACCGAGAACTTACCCACCAAGCTGTAGCTGACAAGTGAAATGAAGCTAATTTAGGAAATCCAATGAAAGCAATGCTAATTATCTCGAATATGAGGGAGGGGTTTGCTTCTGAAAAGACCCTATTCCTACATTGTTTGGGCCTCTGAACACGATGATGAAGTCCGTTTGTCGATATGACCTTCCGTTCAGGAGTTGTTAGGGGGATATAATGACAGCAATACCAAACATCTCGAAATGGGAGGGCGTTGGCCCCTGAAAATCGGAGGGCGTTGGCCCCATTCTGACAGTGTTTGGGCCTCTGAACACGATGGTGAAATCCGTTTGTCGACCCGACCTTTTGTTTGGTAGGTTTTGGGTGGGAGGAGAGATTTGGGTTGCTAAAAAGTTTTTGTTAGTAGTTGATATTTCTACATTGCTTCTGTAGAAGATTTTTAAGATTAAATGTGAGGTCATTCATATTTCATACATTTTAATAATTCAGTTAAAGGAAGTAAGATTTTTAGCCAAGAAATGGCAGAAGGATCTACAAATGTGAAAGAAAACTCTTTTCTGGAAAACTCAGAAAAACACCTTTTTCAGAGGCAGGTGTTGGAACGCAGTGAAGTGAATATTAGCCTGATGAGATTCGTTCTTGCCAGTTTCTGCTGTAAGAACAATTATTCACAATGGTGGAAAACTAAAAACCTTTGTTAAAAGATTGATTGAATCTAAAATAGCTTAAGAACAACGAACGGACGGGAAAAGTGTTAACTATTTTCATTCAAGGACAAAACAAAAGAAAAGCATCTTTAGGACAACGTAATGATCTGTTCCATTTATCGTTATCTTATTATGATGTTCTTAGCAAAAATAAAATTATGTTGCTCCATTTCTATGCGGTCCTGAAATCACAAAGTTGGATAATTTCGTACTTCAATTTGAATGATATTTTTTTTTCAGTGTCGTAGTAAAGCATACCATATTTACTCGCATAATTTCCCCTTTTTTTTCATCAATATTTTGAGAAAAAAAAGGGGGGTGGGGAAATTACGCGATGTTTTTCAATTTGAGGAAAAAAAATATGGTGAAAGTGTAAGGAAAACCATGTTAAATATTGATTTTTAAAGCAAGAAATGTAATTAACAACAATTTTATTAACACGCAACATTTAAAATATAAGAAATCACATCTCAACATTTGTTTTTTCTTCAAAGTACAGTTATTGTTGTACTGATTCAGAAGGAGTCTGCTCTTGTACTGACCGGAGTGGGGGTGGAATCTTCCCCTAAAGTAGCGTGGGATAGAGAAATGCGGAAGTAACGGTACATTGTCGCGTCGTCGTGAGTTCACCGCCAGTCAAGATCATGTTGGAAACGCGTTGAAGTAGAGGTGGGGAAATTATGCGATAAAAATAAAAATTGAATTTTGTAATCCACAAAAACTGGGGTGGGGAAAATACGCGATGGGGGAAATTATGCGAGTAAATACGGTAATATTGAAGAACCAAAATGCATTTCATATTAGTTCTCTTTTATGAGGAAAATTCTAGAAGAGAAATGCCCTAAGATCCCTTCACTAATTATTCCAAGTGATGCTGGTTGTAACAGTTACTAAACGAAAATGATCCATATGTATACTTTCGCCACCATCAATTAATTAAAAGATTTCCTTTTTAACTTTTCGTACTATACAACAGCACAGTATAATATAACAGAAACTGAAGATATGAATTCTATACAGTAGAGTAATTACAAAGAAAGATCTTTTATTCGAAAACATTCAAAAACTCGACAAGTTTAGGAACTGTGTCGTGTAAGAGTAGGTTTTGCATCATTTTGATATGAAAAGAACTAACGACAAACTTGTAAGCAATTCAACACCAGATTTCATAACATGTTCGCAAAAATGACGTATTTGCAAAATTTCTGGGTAAAATAGCAATTCACTGCAACAGTTGAAAATACTGCCTTTGTCTTCAATCATTTCGGACAAAGGTAGTATTTCCGACAATTGTTTTGTCGGATTTTTTAATTAAAATGAGACCTAAGACTCAAGGAGCTTATCTACCAATTAAAAAAAAAAGGGCTTGTATTTTCCAATCAATAAACATACTGCGGACCTTATTTTCCAAGACAAAAAACAGTGGCTCATATAATTTGCACACCACTATCTACCTCCAAAAAATAGTAGCAAATGTTCTTCCAAAATAAAAATCAACTTATATAATTGGCTAAGTTCGTCTGTCTGTCTGTAACTCGATATAATTAAGCTATTAAGATAGATCCAAGGTTCTCAATGGTACCATTGAATCAAGAGTACTCAAATTGGATAAAATATTAGTTCATTTTGTCATTCAATGTTGTTTCCAGGAAATTTTATCCTTGGGAACTGACCTAGACAACTGAAATTCTAACAAAACATACGTTCAAAACCAAATAATCTTGATACAACTGCACCCATTTTAATGAAATTTTGCGTACTTACTCAGTTTTTTACGCTGATTTTGAAACTCAAAACCATTTTTGCCGTAGAAGCTTCGTTCACAAGTTAGCGCAGTATTTAGATTACAAAGGTGAGTTTTAAATGCCTTTCGGCGTTGTGAGTCAAAAATAATAATTATTCCATTCTTACTTTCAGTAAAATTTATTTACAAGGACAAACTTTAGATATGGTTGGTATTTATTTACCAGAGCCTAGTCATGGACAATTATATGCTGCTATTTCTCGAGCACGTCGTGCTTGCGACGTCAAAATCAAAATTCTTGACCGTATAGATCAAGGACATCTGATAGAAGGATCTGATGCTGTTTTTACAAAAAATGTAGTTTATAAGGAGATATTTACTTTATAGTTGATAGTTGATAATAAAATGATTTTTCAGATTTTTTATGCCTGCCGTCCGACAGGCTTTGCTGATAGTAGAAGAAAAAAAATAATGTACAATAACACTTGCGCCTTTCACATTCTGCAGTTGTCCCAGTTTTTGTAATTTAGATAAGATACTACTCTTTTTCAATGAGGTTTTCCTCATTTATTTATAAAAAGCATTTCAACTATCGAATTGCAAATTAGCCTTTTGTTAAGTTACGTCTGAAAGTCAACTATCATCTACAAGAAATACAAGTGATTTGTATAGAAATTGAAGCAGCAACTGCACTTGTATTGACATAGCTTCATTACAAATATTGACCTTTGCAAATATTGATGTTTATGATTCACTTGATTCAATCGAGGATATTTTAATAGAAAACAAGGAAACATAAGTAGGATGTTTTCCCAAGCAAATCAGAGTGCTTTTTTTTTTTTTTTTTGAGTCATCTCTAAAGAGCTCTCATCAGTTCTGTTATTTTTGGTAGCAATTCATTGGCTGATTATGGAACCTTATCTTGAATCTCTAACTTAAAGCAATTAGCAGACTTAAAAGGATTACGTTTTTGATGTAACTCAGGGTGACGCGCGAGCCCATTGTGGAACCAGCCTGAAATGATTTCACTTCAAACCTTTTAGTCACAATAAAATATCAATACATTTCATGTTACCAACACACACATAAATAAATCCCTATCAATAAATGCATCATTTTCATGAACTTTCACATTACTCCAAGATTTTTAATCTTATCTTTGCAAGAAAAAAAAATATATATGTTGAGATACCAACTTTCGATTACGTAAATCATAAGATGAAAATAGTTGCATCAAAAGACAATGACAGTCATTTCAGGCTTTTTTAGGTAATTAGCACTTAACGTAATTAGCACGTAATTGACACGAATAGTGAAAATCTCATATAGTAAATAGATCTTTTTTTTAGGGATTTGCTAAACTCCGGGATGAGATATTATCTCGATATATCGGCCTGGTGCCTCGGGCCTTCTTCTAATTTTTTGGTAATTTTCGGATATAGACTACTAGTCAATTTCTATGAAAATCAGTCAGGAGATCCTGTTTGGTGATATTTATGCATCATTAAAATTTTAGCTTTGTTAAATAAATAGTTTTCGAGCTATCACGTTTATGCATTTTAACAATTGGTAATGTTTTTGTCTGTATTAAGTGCTAAAAGACATCGAGATCGATAAATAACTTTCCTCTAGCAAAACTTACGTTTACAATTTCAGATTCTTAGGATGTAGTTTTTTGAGGTATCTTGATCGTAGACGGATCCATGGAGAGACAAGAATATTTTGTTTTATCAGTTTCACGGTAGTAGTTACTCTACATTTTTTGAAACTTATAGAATAAAGAAATCGATTATTTTTTTACACAGTTATTTTGTTGAATGTGGAAATGAAGACACTAAAACCAATAACAATATATCAAGAAAAATAGATATAAAAACGCACAAAATTAAAGATTCACTGTGCTGCTTTTCCAGTAGGACTACTGGATGTATCCAAATGACGAGAGCTAGGAAGCTAGAAACAGTCTGTTTTCGATTCTTGGCAAGAAAATTCCAAAATGAATCTTTAATTGTGTGCGTTTTTATGCCTGCGTTTCTTGTTATACACTGTCTGGCCACTTTGTTAGGTACACCCCGGTTGTGCGCATGAATGTCTGGACCC
>JAFIDM010000007.1:49647083-49737499 GCA_023159025.1 Thereuonema tuberculata
TTCATAACAATTGAAAGTTATGCGTATTTTCATAACAATTGAAATGTGTTTGTTCATAACAATTGAAAGTTATGCGTATTTTCATAACAATTGAAAGTTATCTGTGTTTTCATAACAATTTAAAGTTATGTGTTTGTTCATAACAATCGGAAGTTATGCATATTTTCACAACAATTGAAAGTTATGCATATTTTCGTAACAATTGAACGTTATCCGTATTTTCATAACAAATGAAAGTTATGTTCCTAACAATTTGTGTTTTTAATTATTTTGAAGGTAAATAGAATTTTTTTAAAGTAATAAGAAAACATTTTAACTGAAATTCAGTTTTCATAAGCTCTTAATATCTTTCTGGACGGTCTTCAAGACTTGTTTAAGATCTTTGACTTAATGATACTTTTCTCTGTAGTCTCAGATTCTCTGTAATGGTCATTGGAGTGAGAAAACATATTTTCTTGGTCTTCTGTTTTCATAGGCTTTTTTAGTCTACGTCAGTGTAATGTGAATAGATTTCGTTTTTGTTCTTTTTCCTGGAATTAAAGCTGATGTTGGCATTGTCTTTTTCCATGGTTATGTATAATGATTCCTGTTATTATAATATTAAATTGATCAAGCATTAAGTTCAATGAAGCAAAATATAAAAAAACAGGAATACAACAATACATTATTTTTGTTTTGTTTTTTTATCTCCTGTCCAAGGAAAATTACTAAAGAAAGTTTACTACAACATTATATTCGATAACATTAAATTTAATATTGACGTTTTCTTTTTCCAAGATTGCATGGTCATTTCTATAATATTTACTGTATTTTTTTTCTACATTTCGCAATTATATTTTTAGCAATTTTAAAACAGTAGTCTTTCAGTTATTAGAATTGTAGTAATGGAAACTGCGTGTAAGCATTCACCAATGGTTGTTTAGGTCCTTTTATAGGCATCGGATAAAAGAAAGACATAGAGACCAACTAATCAAAGTACTGTAGTATCTAAATAACCTAAACATATGATTTTCAAATGTTGTAAAATACTGTTCGGAACGGAAATAAAATAAAAACAAGTTCTCTGTAGATTCGCGCGATTAGCGAATCTACACAGAAGAACTTGCTTGCTTTTCCATAGATAATTTTTAGATGAATAATAATAAACAATCATTAAAGCGCAGTAATAAAATTAAAAGGTTAAAATTTTGGCCTTACTAAAAATAGCGTTCCGAGGCTCAACTATTATACGAGACCCCTTTCTCAAATTAAGATATGCGGAGCTTATGAAGTTCGTCCGTAATGGAGTCGTCAGAATTGTGAGTGTATTTTGGATCATGTGATTCTTGCCTTGCGTTGTATCAGCGCGATCTATTATTATTTCTCGAAAGTAGAAATCGTCTGCTTATGAATAAAACTAGTGAAATGTCATAAGCTCAGATGACTATTGGTTATTAATTAGAATGGAGTTGGAACTCAGTAAGAAATGTATTATGTGATTACTGACTGTAAGAAACAAAAATTTACAGCATTTTTAAATATAGGTTGGAATACTCCATCTCAAAAATATCTACAGAATTTTAAATTTATGTAAAGTACGCTGCCCAAATAACGCCACCTTAACATTTAAATTATTGTAAGTCTGGAAATAAGCTGTATCGAAACAAGAAAGTTATTATGACCAAGAAAGTTTAATCTTCTGTTTGAAGCTGTTTGAATCTTCTGTTTGAATACCATAATGAAACATATGATAATTTTTACTGGAGAAGTATGAGAACTCAAATAAGAAAACTTTACAAACTGGCGTTATTAGGAACACCTGGCCCAATTAACGCCACCTACTTTATAGTAACTTATTTAATATTAAGAATTATTCCATAATTGTAAATATTATTTGTACAAAATTACAGTAAAAAGCAACTAAATTTGACTTTCTGTAAAAAATAATAAAAAATCACTTGAAATTAACACAGTCTTCTAATCTGTAGCTAAACCAAAAGAGGAAATGTAAAAATTAATTTGAATATCCCCTCCTTTTAAATGAAATGAGATAATAAGACAAAATACCACAAAAAACAATATTTTTCAGTTAATTCAAAAAGCTTTAGAGAAGTAAGCTTACAAAAAATAAAAAAGTTTATTAGTGGCGTTAAAGTGGCGTTAAAGCGCCACATGTACTGAGCACATGGATCACATGATACACTTGTTTGTCTACAATTTCCGAATTTTAAAAATAACTTTATCTTATCTACATAGAAGAATCTTCAAGAATCAAGAAAATATATAGTTTTATATAGTTAATCTTTGCTGAACATTAAAAAAATTTATATTTTATCTTACGTTGATATAATAGCAGCCTTTCAGAACCAATCCTCGACACGAAATAATAGAAATGTAATTTCACTCGAAAATGTTGGCGGTCTGCTAAGAACTCACTTCAACACTAGATGACATGTCAATGCAAACTACTTTAGTGCAGTACCGCCATCTCTTATGTTTATGAAGAATTAGATAGGTGGCGTTAAAGGTATACATGGCGTTATATGGCTCAGGTACCTTAGTTTTGGCTTACTGTTAAGAGCTGTATTCGTATAAAAAAAAATCTCTATAATAAAATTTCAAATTTACTCTTAGAGTTGAGAATAAACTAGAATTTTATTGTAAACAGACTGAAATACTTTTTAGCTGAGGATCACAATAAAATGTTGGACTGCTGTAGATATAATGACTAAGCAAAGAAAAGACAAGATACATAGTCTGAGATATGTTATCAATTGTATGTGTTGTGTAAGCACATGCAGGGAAGCAAATATATTGTCACTAGCACACCAGAACAGGTGCTTCGTGCTTTTTAGCAGATTTCAGCTACCTCAATCACAGTCATATAACAGATAGTTTGATAGGAAAAAAATGTGCTGCTGAAACTGAAAAAAAATTTCTAAGAGAAAACTGTGATTGGCAGCCAACTTTCGAAGACCCGCATACAATTCCTTTAGGGATTTGCGCTTTCATGCGGGTGGACATAAGAAAAAAATAAAACTCCTACTATTACAACAGAAACAGCAGCTTTATTAATGTTCGCTGGACCCATCTGCCAGATAAAAGCCTAACATCAAATAGAAATATTTCTTACGATGCGATGGCGAGAACGGAGGGCAATAAAGATTCTTGTCTAGATTATTTCCACAATCTTTTCTCTTGCGGACATCATAAAGAGCATCGAAATGCACTTGGAATTTCCGCTTCATAGAGTCTTAGGATCCGCGAGTGCCAAAACCTAAGAAAACACATTTCAAACAAGTCTAAAAAATTAATATCTAAAATCTAACACCAAGTACAGATGATGATGATGAAAGATGAATAATGTTTGTTATTATAGAAATTTTATTTTCTCTTTCTGCGAAATATTAGATATTAAAAAAAAGAGAAGAAACTTCTAGATCGTTTGAATGAAAGATGGAAAGTTATTCTTTTAATTTTGCAAAGTTAATTTACATAAGTTGTAATCATTAAATCTGATAAAGCAGAGCTGTTGGGAATTAATTTCTTAATATTTAATATATTTTCGATCTCAATATTAGATATATTTGTTGCTTAGTCAGATTCTTTTGTAAGAGCCCTCCTTTGTAAAGAGTAAAGTTCCTCTAATATTTTTACCTCAGCTACTAAGTCTTGCTTCCATATTTAGTTCCAAATGGTAACGTTGCTGAATATGCATCGGAAAGAAATGTGAAATTGTTAAGAAATTCAAATGCGCAAAAATCAAAAACTGTAAAAGTTACAAGGCTTAAATTTATTGAATGACCTTTTGTTCATTTTGGGGATAAAAATGGAATCTAGGAAGGGTCTATGAACACCATCAATATTGACGTCAAGCACTGTAAATAAACACCGTTACTCTTAACTTTCGCTGTCTTTTGGAACAATTAACTTTGGATCTTAACGTTAAACATTCGAGACTCACCGCGCCATTCCTAAAATTTTATGGAAGAGTTATAATTTACGGCTTATGTCTTATGAATGTTTCTATATTTTTTAATTATTAAGGGAATTTGAAAAATAATTATTAAATCTAATGAAGACCTTATATCAAATTAACTTACTATCAGAACAAATGGGCCGCGCGGTTGGCGTTGTCACTAAGACATTGGCCTCTCACCTCTGTCCCGGGTTCGGTTCTCATGTGGGTTTCGTGATGGTGGACGATCCGCGCTGGGCAGGTTTTCTCGGGGTTCTCCCGTTTCCCTGCGAGCCTCCCACTATACTTTCTCAGTCTTTCTCTCCATCTGTCCTCATTTACGTGGGTTTAGCACAATAGATCTACTGGTCGCGGTGCTTGGCTTCCTGCCGCCCACATTCAGCCCATTCTAATCTAATCAGACAAATGATCTACAAGATTTGCAATAATGAACATCAATAATCAATAATAAAAATTTGGTAAACGATTCTTTTGTTGTACACGGCAAGGCTATAGTGAATGCAAATATATAGCTCAAAACGAACAAAATGATATCTAGATTGCATCTGATATCATTGGGGAATATGTTTAAAAACCAACTTAAAGTTACCGTACGAATACATGTAAAATCATTGTTTTGCATAATTTATCGCAACATCCCAGAAATGAAGACGACATGGCTTTAGCACAAATGAAACAGCATAAATAGATCTATTAAATTATATAAGAACTGATACTGAAAGCTTTGGGGAACTCTTTTTAAAATCCTTTCAGACCGATGTTTGTAAGAAATTCGATGCCATTCAATATCTTCAGCACATAAGCAATTTATGACATTACCACTTATATTCTGAATTTACGAATAAATTGACACATGATTCATTTTATATTATTTTAAAAGATATTGATTAATATCAAGCAGAAGAAAAATTGAATACTTTCTATTCTTTGAATGCTTAGAAGGAAATATATCACGGAGCAGAAGTGGATGTTGGACTTGAATTTGAAGGATTTCAAAATTGGGTAATTGAATACAGGTGTGGACTGAGACCCGACCGTCTCTTGAGACTTTCTGCCCATGCGCAGAGAGGATAGCGCCATTTCTGGCCGATAATTAATGTCCAGTCCACCCTCTACGGGGTTTACTGGACGCTCTTTCCGAATATCCCAAGTAATAATTAGTAATGTTTTGAAATTCCAAACAAATACAAACTTCATCAACATGTCTTCAATATTTCGTCCTATTTTTCAAGGACTTTCTCAAGATCCATA
Source organism: Thereuonema tuberculata (assembly GCA_023159025.1). Lineage (NCBI taxonomy): Eukaryota > Metazoa > Arthropoda > Chilopoda > Scutigeromorpha > Scutigeridae > Thereuonema > Thereuonema tuberculata. The sequence goes on from JAFIDM010000007.1 coordinate 49,652,293, forward strand.
TGTTTAAAACTTAAATAACGAAAAATACAAAATATGAAACATAAAAGGAAAGAGAAAAATCCTTTTTCTCATTCCTAACATTACAAATTATAACAAACTCTCATATGCGAGATCTTACATTGTAAATTAAACAATTGAAATCAAATATAATCATAAACAATTGAAATCAAATATAATCATAAACAACTGAAAACAATACAATCATAAACAACTGAAAACAAATAAACAATTAATTTTAAAATAAATATTTGTGAATAAACATGTGAACTTTTAACTAATCTTTAAAATTCTTTTTAATCTTTTGTTTTTTATTAATGATTTTCTAAATATATTTAAGGATACCTTATTAACTCTAAGTGATTTGTTTTTATTTATACATATACAACAATTTATTAAGCAAGATTCCAAAGCGAATCTCTTAAATTCATCTGTGACGTAATAAATTAGATGAACTACAGGGTCTGGATTGTGATCATTATCCAGACAATGATCCGCCCAATCTGAAATTTTCCTAGTTCCGCTCCGGTAGGCACGGACGTGCTCATTTCCTAGTAATGTTTTGATTTTAAAACCAATTTTCTGGATGAATATTTCCATGAGAAACCTCTTCCAACAGTTCAAAGACAAGTTATTTCCACTTTGCGTTGTAATTCTTGTCGATACCCTTCGATACCTGCATAATTCTCTCCACCAGTGATAATCTCTTAGAGGCTGTGGTTTCTAAATATCAGTTTTGAATAATATATATATTGGTGAGTTTTTCATTGTGTATTTTTTCTTTTGAGGCACCACTGCGCTTCCGAAGTATACTACTTTTCTTAAAAACAATATTTACATAAAGAGAAAACATTACAAAAAACGTTTCAATAGCCACATTTTTTTCCAACAATTTCACACAAACAGCTGTAAGGCTATGAGGACGAAAAATATTTGTGTGAATACTGATTTTTTTAGAAAAAAAAATATTATGATTGAAGGGAAAAAACGTAGATCCTTAGAGATTGCTAAAAAGATTTATAGTAAGAAAAAGTGGTTTGAAAGATGAAATCTTTCCAGATATTTACATTATTTATTATTTATAATGTATTTTAGATTATTTATAATTATTATCCCTTGATTTCCATTGAGCATATGTAGGAACTCAAGGTAAATAGTTGTTGTTTTACGTAAAGATATATAGTTTAAGTTGAAAAAAAATATATTATATAAAAAAAATCAAATATATAAGATATATTACAGGAATGCATGACAGAATAATACTGTATGATAATATACAAGGTGCTCATAATTAGAGTTCACATTTCGAAAGGCTGTAACTGGAGAAACAGTTAGCGTAACAACTTCATATTTCACATGAGGACATCCGTGGCGAAGAGATTTCGGCGGAAAAAAATTTCCATCCGAAGTTGGCAGCTAGGGCGATTTATGGCGCTGCAATACTGTAGTGAATACACATGATTCATTATGTGTTACACAAGGACATATTCGATATGGTTTCCTCGCTATCGGCAACAAACTGAAATCTCAATATCACTTGCTCGTAGTATCACTCGTAATGTTGTGAATATGGTCTGCAATGCTGGGCTTCAGGTCTCTTAAGTTGGCTAGGTGTTCACAATAGCGAAGTTTTTGAGATGTTCCCACAGTCAAGTCTTTCGAAGAGCTTGGTACTAGGGATTCCGTCATCTCCACAGCTGCTGGCCAGCATTATGCATCTCTGTTAGCCAACCAGATGAAGTGCTAACACACTTCAGCAGAGTCAATGTTTGGATACAACGGTTTTCATGCAGGATGGTGTCTCACATCGCCACCCCTGTCAAGCAGTTGCTTCGGGCTACTTTTACCGACGACACAATCATCAGCCGCCATTTTTGTACAAAGTGGCCAGCACTTTCGCGGGATCTCAACCCTGCGACTTTTGGCTGTGCCAAAAACGTTCTCTATGGTGAATATGTAGCCAACTTATGGGACCTGAAGACCAGCATTATTCGCCATTTTCACAACATCACTAGTGACACACTACGTGCTGTGGTTGAGCATGAGATATTGCGATTTCAGTACTTGTCGATACCGGGGAAAACCATAACAAGCATGAATCATGTGTATCCACTACAGTATTGCAGCACCACCTTCGGAAATATTTCTTTTTTTGCGCCAAACAAAATTTTATCGCCACGGACGTACTCACGTGAAATATGAAGTCGTTCCGCTGATTGGGTCACCAGTTACAGCCTTTCGAAATGTGAACTTTACTTATGAACACCTTGTACAACATTTTATACATACTATAAAACCATTTATAATCTACAATGACGATATATGGGATGATCTGGGAAGAAATGTCAATATTCTGGGAGATCACAGTGTTGGTCATTCTAAAACGAAAATGTTTATATAAACAAGTGTTCTCTTCCGACTGTTTCTGAGATAGAGTTATATTAATATTTTGAATTTGACGCGCAGTATTATCCTTCCCACAATGCTCCATTATCTGAGGCCCTTCAATCGGTGAAAGGCAGAGCATAGTAATGTTGATGGTAGAATTTTTGAAAATTTTATAGATTTAATAAATTTGTCCCTTGAACAATAAATTTTAAAAACAGTATCTAATATCTCTTTCTTATCAATAATTTTGCAATAGTACGTTCAAATAGTACAGACAGAAAAAATTCTGTCTTCCTTTGGAAAATAAGAATAATCTGAATGTTAGGATAGAAGGAAAACTCAATGGACAAAGATTCAATCTACGTAATTTTCCAAAACAAACAGAGAAAGACTTCTTCTAAAACAAAAAAAAACTTTGAGATCCGAAGATAACTTTATTGAAATATCTTCTCATAAAATATTTCTACTCAAACAACTACAATTGAGGAAATCAATAATATTTCTGAGACAAAGAAAGATCCAGGATCAGTGCTTTTAGAAAATTGCAAACATGCGAACATACTGAGTTACAGAAGAAAATCCCAGAAGACTGTCATTCCGTCAAGCATAGATAATAACCGAAATAAGATTTTTGTTTCCTTAGCTTTTAATATTGAATGAACTCAATGTGTCTGACTTCAAAATGTTTGAAGCGATCTCTTTTCAAAAGCCTATAAAGAAAGTAGTAATGAAATCAACTCAAATAGACTAAGAAATACATAAATATTTAACAAAAAATTATTATGGCTTCCTTTCATTATTGTTTCCCCCTTCACTATTTGTATATTAGTTTAATGGTGTATAAAAGAATGGAAAAGAAATTACGAATGAAAAAAACCCTTGCAAGGATTTGGATTTGTATATCTTAATTCTTAATGTTTCTATTGTTACAATCTTATTTCTGCACAGAAACAAATTAGAGCTATAAAAACATAATTTTAATGATATATAAAATATTAATTCTAAATTTTAGGATGTTATTTTTATAAGGTTATACTCCAAGAAGAAACTGGCGTACAATGGAGTCATAAGAACTGCAATTACTTATTCAAAATCATTTAGGCACAGCCTTGTGGCCTTGTGGTCAAGGCGTCAACCTGCAACGATGGTTTGAATCCCTAAGCCCGTGTTTCCTTTCTTTCCTGTGTTTGTCTGGTTCTTTTTCATTTGTTCTCCTTTCGCTGTCTTTGGCATATTCTGAAATTCTAGGAACTGTAGAACAGGCCTAAGACTGTGATACCTGTGATGTGACCCATCACCTTCTTACAGTACAAAGAAATCAATCCGAAAGCAGATTCTGTTTAAACAATACTGTATCATTAGTATTTCACCTTTGCAAGTCGTTAATAACTTACTTAAATCATAAATAAATTTTAAATTCTAACTAATAAGCCTTTAACTGATTAATTATAATTTAAATTATTGTTATTCTGAGAAATTAATAGGGATTTATTAAAACTGAATGAATTATAATTTCTAAACTTTTTAATTGCCTCTTATTTGAACAAGATGTCTTTCAATTCCAAAGCTACTTCACACAGGTCTATATTATAAATTGAGGGAGTTATAAAAATAGCATAACTTTAACGGAAGGATTAACAATGAGAAACAAAGCAAATCAAAAACTTTATCTTTAAAAAAAAATTTTAAAAAAATCAGCAAAAATTTATTTTCGCTTGTAAGTTCGAATACCATCATTGAGTTGGATATTTTTAATTTTGATTTTAATACTTATTATATATCCAAAAATAAGACAATCACGACAAAGCAAATAAATTAAAGTTTACTAATGTAAATAACTTGAAGCTTTATCGCAATCATTTTTGAAAATAAACAAACTTTCAAACAAATAAATAGCTAAGAACTCTTTCCATTTGCTTTTATTTAGGTGTGAAATTTTTGAATAACAAATTCAACCATTTTCCATATTTGTGCTGTTGAATTTTTAACTTTTTATTTTCAGTATTCATCCGCAATCTAATTTGGTGTATTTACATATTTTATTTTTTATTGTTAGTGAATAATAGAGGATGTTTGCTTTCTGTTCTTTGCTGTAGGTTTTAATGTTTGTTTTATTGTAGTTTTTCCTTCGTTCTTTTGCCTCTAAAACTTCTTTTTATTAAACTTTAACAAAAAAAAAAAAAAAATCCTTTTGCTTTCGTGATACAGGAAACGGAGAGGCTGCTCTTATTGTACCAATCGATTCCACTATGTTTAATAAATCAAGACCAAATCTAATCATGTTTTATTCATTTCTATGAATATGTAGTTGCTGTTCGAGCAAAAACCTTAGAATAAATATATGTTCTGTCAACAATTTTCTGAAGTTATCCTCCAAAACGAAAGGTAACTTTTGTATTTAGAAAACTCGTCAATAAAAGAAATGTCCCCCAGAGACTAAAAAACTATTTCGGGTAAATGTGAAACACTAAAAAAGATATTCAGAAATCTTTCTTATTTCTTTTTAGCAAGAAATTTCAGAAATCTCTCAAATTAAATATATTTATCAAAGAATATTATACACGGAGTTGAGCATTAGGTGATGAAGGATTGTGTAGTTAAAAAACAGATAATTCTACTCGTCTTTAGACTAGATTTTACCAATACATGAACCTCCTTGTCTTGTTTCCATGTAAATAAACGTTATTTATACAAAAAAAAAACACAATTCCTGTTAACTTTGATTGTCCAATGTCTTGTCGCTTTGTATTTCATCATAAGGCTATACGACAGCAGTGCAAATACTGAAGAGTATTTTCATACCAGAATGAGACATATCTATACTGTCTTCAACCTAATTTACTGTTTATTGGTGTAACTATATAAATTTGAACCCAGGTACAAAAAAACCCTGCCGAGGATGATGTTAGGTTTCCCCATCATTTTCAATGCATTTCTATTACTTTAGTTGAATTTTGTCCTGTAGATTCAGAGATTGTTACAGGTTGGCTTCATGTAAGTTACGCCAATGTCTTTTAATAGGATAAAAATGGTGAAATGTCGATGTTTTGCTTTAATAGCTGTGGCGGGAGAATATCTACTCAAATCTATATTACTAAAATCTTTTATTTCTTTGTCTGTCTGTCCGGCGCAATTGTTAATTATTAGTTTCCCTTGCTGAGAAAGTCAGATTATAATTTTTTTTCGCCTTGCATGGGATTCGAATCGAGAACCTTCGTCCTCACAGTCAGGAACGCTAACCATTGGACTATTGCTGGTCACCCAAAGTCCAATCCTACTTTTATTCTATTTGTTCGCGCGCTATCAAATAATGAGTTCATTCAAAATGGAATAAAATATCACTTTCTGCCACAACCGCTTGGAATCGATTCTTCTTGGATTATCTCATACTTACCAGGGGGAGACAGGGGGATGACCTAGTTGTATTAAAAAGATGACTCTGTTATAGGCAATTTGTTTTACACTAGCTTATCATGATCTTAATTAGTTGTTTTGCAAGTTTTGAATTTTATTTTTTTTACTTGTATAATATTTTGTTAATGTTCGGAGACGATATTAAGAGGTTCCTACTATCATCCCTTTGTCTTTCTTATTTATCTGTTAGTCACAACATTGAGAGCCTATGTTACAGAATTCTAATGTTTCTAAATCATTTTCGGAATCAAATGTTACATTACTATCATCATTAGTTTTATATATATTGATTTTTTTTTTTAAAAAAAGAAAAACATTCGGATCTTTTTGTCTGCATTGTACTACATGTCTTACATTACAATATAATTTACATATAATTCTTATAGATTTACATGTAAATATGTAAAAGAATAAAAATTTGTAAATACATTTAAATTTACTACGCATAGGTTTTGATTTATGATGTACACCATTATACATATGTAGTAAATTTAAATGTATATTAGAAATTATGTTATTCATTGATATTTATTAATATTTATATAAATAATATGTATTAAGAAAAGAAAGAAAAAAGTTACAAAAAATAAGTATTCATTTTGAACATTACAACAAGTGAGTTTTATTGAATTACTTGAGAGGAGACATAGTCTCCCGGCACAACGACCGCCCAGCAACTGGTAAATCTATTGCTTTGCTCAATATGGAATCGAATTCAAATTTCAATTTCGAATGTTTCTAACGAAGCGTAAAAAATATCAAGTTCTTGACGTATTTCACCTGGGAATCGAGACATGAAAAATTGGATTTTTGCGGAAATCCGGAAACAAAATCCGTAGTTTATGTCAATTAAATCGTGGAGGACTTGGAAGTCCAAAACATTGAGCTGTGATTTGGTATTCCCATTTACCAATAAGAAATATGACTCTTATTGGAATTTAAAAATACGGATATATAGAGAAGATTGTAATGTTTACAAATAAGAGAATCCAAAATAAATTAATACCATGTAACGATATCTAAATCCTTGCATTAAAAAGAAGTATTATATAGAACACTGCATTTTGAGCTCTGATATTTAAAAGCTGTAGTTCTATCAAAACACAAGGATAAATATTCTGTTTACTATATTTTCGATAATTGAACTTTCCTGAATCGAAGATTTTTGTATTTTGGGCTCCTGCGGTTCCAATTTCTATTAAAATGAAAAAGAACTCATTTCAGTAAATATGCTATTAATGCAATTTTCATCAAAAAATGTGCAAATCACCGATAAATTCTGAGAGAAAAGATAGATATAATGTTAATATCACTATCCGTTTTGGCTCCCCTTAAACCTTGCGCCTTGACGGCCGCCCAGTTCGCCAGCCACTAGCTACTGTCCTGATCACAATTCCTAACATTTATCTAACATAATTTTCCGTTTGTAATAAATAATTTTTAAATATCGTGGTTATTAAAGTTTGAGACCAATGTTCAACTGACATCTCAAGACAAGCCTGTTTTACGCTTATTGGGCGATCATCAGTTGAGAGTAGTCAGAATAGTTTATGGTAATGGACGTTCCATTGCTTTTCTTATTCAACTTCTAAATCACCTCCGTTATGAGACCAGCATTGTTCATTCTGACTACTCTCAACTGATGATCGCCCAATAAGGGGGAAACAGGCTTGTCTTAAGATGTCAGTTTGAACATTGGTCTTAAATTTTAATGTGTTTACATATCTTTAAGGCGCTTTTTCTTTATTTTGATGCGCATAAGAAATTCTTAGAGACTGGCAGAGCCCAGCACATGAATTTTCTTTTCCTTTATTTTTAATGTGTTTTTAGTTTACAGTCATGCAGGTTCCACTGCCTTTCTTATCGTGGTTATTTATGTCTCTAGCTCCTTATCTATTAGTCGGATGTGTACAATAGGTTAATAGAGATGGTCTTTATATTTATCAATACTTATCTCTCAAATTTCAGCTTCCTAGGATGTTTAGTTTGTAGGTAATTGTGTTCACATACACAGAGAGACACAGCAGGATTCAACGTAAAATTGATTTAAACATTTTTTCGGTTCTAACCTTTTTTTCTGTTGAGATTAAATGTAATATTTTATAAATAGTTTTAGTATTAATTAAAAATACTCTTTTCTATTTTATTAAGCCAGAAATATAGTTTAATTCTTTACCAAATACTATTCCTGCAATTTTTTGAGACCCAATGAAAGATTGAATTAGGAATAGTTTATTAAAAGTAAACTTTCTAGTTATTTTAAACATGGTAGCTTTACGATTTGAACATTCTGTTTCAAGAAAGAATTAAAATTAATTTAGAAAATGAGTTTTCCTGTAAAACAAGTAGATACTTTAAAACAATATCTCCATCAGTAAGTCCTTACCATGTTTGTACCGAAATTAGCTTTAGTCTGAATAAAGTCAAAGTAAATCAAATAAAAACCCCCAAAAATTAGAAAATCTTCTGAAATAAATAACTTAATTTTTGTTTCTTCATTGTATTAGATTAGATTAGATTAATTGAAAATTGGTGCATGACTGCCGAGCACGTCGACCTGAAAGATCTTTTGTACTATCCCATGGAAAGAAGGACAGACGGAGAGAAAGACTGAGAAAGGGTGGTGTGAGAAATGCAGGGGAAACGGGAGAACCCCGGGAAAACCTACCCAACGGGGATCGCTACCATCAACGAAACCCACATGAGAACCGCTTCGTTATATTACTTAACATTTAATTATAGATTTATAACAAACGTGTACAGAATTTTAAGGTTGGTCATCATGCAAATTGTCACATTATTTTTTTTTAATTATACAAATCGTGTTTCGAATACATTAACAAAATAATAATAATTAGATTAGAATAATAAAATATTAACTTTAATTGCAGAAAGTTTTTATGTGAAAACTCAAGTTTTAAAATTTCACAGAATTTATTTGTGAAAAATAATAACAATTTTTTCTACAAAAATAAAAAAAAAAAAATAGTCGACTGATTTGAGTCAAAGGATTTTGATAATCCGTTTAAATAGTAATTTTTTTATCATAATGAGACAAGAAGGAAACGATTGAACAGACAGACAAACAAGGCGAATATTAGTGATGCCTTTTGCAACAGATTTTAAAAGAGCAGAACAGATTTTAAAAAGATTGGAAAAACTTCTCGTAAAAACCGTATTAGCACAAATATTACTTTTTATTCCTAAATAGTGAAAATGATAATTAAAAGAGGAAAATTCAATGGAAATAAAAGTATAAATAACAAATCTTAAATAAGAACAGTAAAATTCAGGGCTTTTTTTATATAATAGTTGTTGATTAATTTTATTTCAAATTCTGATTGAAGTAAATTATTTGTTTTATTTATTCGAAATGCTAGAATCTGCTATTCTAATAATCCTTCTTTAGCAACGTTGTCTTGAAAACCTGAGTCTAATCCTTATGTGGTCGTTCCAACACTTCACGACAGACAGTCGTTATGTCCCCTTGTAACCACCAAATGCCACTTTGATCTTAAATTAAATTCCTCTGCTAGAGTGAAATAAGAAATAAACATGACTCTTCTGAGCCAGACTAATATCCCCAAATATTTACCCAACTGTCCTACCACAAACTGACTTAATTTGAAGTTTCCAACGAGAATTATGTCAAGCTCTAATGGCACTGGTAATTAAAGTTAAATTTCTTTCAAGTTTTAGACAGTCTTTTTTTTATTATTTTATTTTTTGACACATTTAACATTTAGTTTTGATGAAAATGTTAATTACCTAACCCTAATGTGTACAAACCAATAATGTTTTGAAATTCATAAAAGAAGGGAATCTAGTCATAAAGTAAAATGATTAATAGTTAAATAACGAAATTAATTAATGAAAAAACTTATTACAATGGATTAAAATCAATAGAGAAAGATGAAAATACATAGTTAAGAAAATCCCATATGGGATAGCATTCATAGAGGGGATAAGGACTAAACCGAAGTTTTTTATTTTCTTTTAGTTTACCTCGAATAGTAGAATCGCTTAAACCCATTTGGAGGAACCAAGTTTAATCCTAAGTGAAGGTTGAAAATTTTTCTTTGGTTATTACAACTCCTGTTGTATTTAGTAAATAAGGTACACTGGGCCTCTGTCAGGCGGATACCTTGTACTGAATAATAAAAACTAACCATATGATCTTCACTATGTCTCCTAGATTTTTTTCAGGTATAACAGATATTGACCTAGATAATGATAAGCTACTTAAACCCTGTGACTGAATTTTCGACTATTGATTTAACTAATATTTTTTTTTTGTCAGGGATTTAATTTACATTAAGAACCGAAATCACACATGGTAGTTGATAGTTTTTGGTATTTACAATACCCACAAAAATGTGATATCTAATGAATATAATAGCCTGTAACATTCTATTAATACTAAATACCTTTTTAATTCCTTTCCTTTTCTTTTAATCCACATAAATTAAAAAGTGATTATTTTAATGATTGCCTAATCCTGTCTATCTTCTTAATATGCAAAAGAAGAAATAAACAAGATAATTAATGTTTTTAGACAGTGTCAAAAGCAAAGCGGCCCATACAATGCACAATTTTATAAACAAAAGTTGTGATACTTTATGATACCTGCTTTATGATACTTTAGTTGCTTCTTGCATCCTCATCGCGCTTAAGCTCCACTGTTCTGTAATTTGCATCAGATCGCATTCAGCATTTCTTTCTCGTTCTCTGTCTCTTATCTCTGACTTTGAGCGAGACCGTTCTTTACGTAAGCGTGAAGCTTCTCGCTTTGCAGCAGCATCTTGTTTTTCCGCACGTCGCGTCGAGACATTTTTTTCAATTTCAATCACAATAATTGCAACAATTGCGTTTTTTGCATGCGTAACAATCACATTTATAACGCAGCTCTACAACAATCACAACAATCACACTAAACGCAACAATTGCGCCTTTTGCATTCGCAACAATCACATTTATAATAATAAGGAAATTAAACCAATATCAATGATATTTTCTATGTTTTACAGGCAAACTGTAACAGGGGTCGCTAAAAAAGGAATTGAAAACGCCTTAGGGTGGGGGGGTCCCACAATTGTGATTTTTTGGACGTGGTCATCTACTTTTTGATGCTGAACACAATGGTGAAGGTTTCATTCTAATATCTCTAACCGTTTGGCCACTACAGAGTGTGACAGAGAGTGACATCCGGAAGACAAATCCAAGAGCGGTCACCTATGTTTTACAGGCAAGCTGTAACACAAAGGCCGCTAAAAAACATGCACGATGTTTGCTTTGATACAATGAAACGCTTGCATTTAGTTAAGGCAATTCCTCTGAATGAAGCATTAATTAAACATTAATCCTTGTTATAACTTCGATTCAACTGGACTTTTGTAAACTCAGTGCCTAGACAAGATTTCCAATTGCTTTGATCTGCTACTACACAAACACCTTTTTTAAATTATTTGCTATGAATTTTACAGAAACACTTATCGTGTTATTTGCTATTTGAAAACTTTGTTTCTTTGACTTGAATTCAATTATTTTTTACCATTTTGCAATGTTTTTATTTTGAAAGCAAACGAAGCAAGATAATCTTAAAGAATCGAAACCTAGAAAAAAAGATCATGGCTATTTTTTTTGTTTTACATTTTTCTTGACATATCAATAATAAACTCACCAATTAGAAGAACAATTAGAAGAACATACAATTTCCCGCTAGAGGTTCTTCAATCGCAATTATATGGCACTTTCTTATACGTAAATGTAACTTACGCATCTCTAATACCTTCACTTAACAGCTATGTTCATTTTCGGTTCAATTTGCTTAAATTCTGTCATAATATTCTTTTCTTTTAAGGTTTCCTTTTTATTTTTTTTTATCCCAACTTCGGAGGATAAGTAATCCTTACCCTTATAAATTCGAAGGATAAATATTTAACTTTGGGGGGGGGGGTCTTAATTTAAGTTTTTTGTAAAAATCATAAACAATACTTTTAATTTCTGTGTAAAAATATTAAAACCCTTAGTTCCTCAATCGATAAATCCATTTTTAACTTTCTATTAATTTCAGGAGATTTAAAAATTAAATTAATTTTATAAATTAAAAATTTTTTTAACATTTTTATTAGCTCGCTTTCTTCGATGCCTGTTTGTTCGGTACAATTTTGCAATTCATTTGAAACTAACTTCCCGATAAGCTAGCGACTTGAAACTTTAAACATAGCTCAGAAATTGATGACAATGCAATATTAACTCGCTTTCTTGTCTGTCTGTTTGTTAGGGAACCCTAATTCTTCGGATAACAGGTCGGTGCCGAACGCGTCGTCTGCTGTCAATGTTTCTGCAAATGGCCGCCTGGCCATTTTTTCCTTTTTCTTTTTTTTGTCATAACTTCGGAGGATAAGTAATCCTTACCCTTCGGAGGACTTACAAGTTCGGAGGATAAATATTTATCCTTGGGGGGGGCCTAGAGGTCTTAATTTAATTTTTTTGTAAAAATCATAAACAATACTTTTAATTTCTAAGTAAAAATATTAAAACCATTAGTTCCTCAATCGATAATCCATTTTTAACTTTCTATTAACTTCAGGAGAAAGTTTTCTCAATATTTTTTTGATAACCAAAATAAAATATTGTCATTTTGAAACACAACAAAAAAACCCTTTGACCCGATACCCTTTGAGTTGATAAATTACTTAACCGTGTGATTAAATTTTCCATTGCTTATGCAATTCAATATTTTTAACCCTCAACTATTGATATGTTAACGCTAGAACTGTTGTTAGCTTAATAAATTTTAACGAACCGTAACGTAATTGTTTCATTCACTAACTAATTGGCAAACGAACCAATTAGTTTTCAAATGTAAAAACATTGTATTAATCTGTTCTGCACTCGTGTAGATGTAATGTATTTTTGTTTGGGAAGATGCGAAGCTTCAATGAAAATTTGAAAGCAACTGGTTGTCGTGATAAAAGTTCCAACCGATTGTTTTAATTTTTGGCACAGAATTGTGACCTTATATCGAATCCATAAAATTATTCATTTACCAATCATATTATTAAAGATATGAATGATACTTATTAATTATAATTTTGATATTGATATTATTTATAATTATAGTTATATTTTTTATTTATATTTATAATTATAAAATTGATTAATTATTATAATTATAGTATATTTGTTCTATTTATTTTTTTTTTTGGAATGAAACTGAGTATTGCAAAGCTGATTCTGAGCTTCGGTTTTAGTGAAAGAAGCTAAACTGATGATAGTTTGAAACTGAAACTGTTACATTTGTAAATCTTTATTAGAATGTTATAAAATTTTACCGAAATAGTGTGAAAAAAAATTAATGGCTCGTTAATAACAGAACTTGAATGAACAGGTTTAATTATTATTGCATTAATCGAGTAATGAAATAATGAGAGGATAATGAACGACTCCAAATAGCAATTTGAAGCAAGGAATATTTATATTTCCTTGTCAAAATTAAAACTTTCAGTTTCTTCAACTACAACGTCTTTAAATTTCCGTTGATTATTTCATGAAAATCTTTTCATCAGTACTACCTGAGGGGTTTCAAATCTAAATCGGTTTTAATTTGAAATTGACACATCAACTTATCCATCGACTTTCAGTTTAGGTTCCCGCAATGGGGACAGAAATCAATATATCTCGATAGATATAGGGTACAGGTCGAATGGAATATCTTACATACGTACACATCTACACAAACACTGCACTATTTAACATGGCAAAATATTGCAATTAAGTAATAATAATAATAATAATAATAATAATAATAATTTTTTTTTTTTTTTTTTACACTAGGCAATATGTGTTTTGGTCCTTGACCCGCCATATTGTCTTAGATGGGGAAACCCATGGTTTGAAACTTTTTCGGGATAATAATAATAATAATTCAGTACTGTACTGGACAGATAATAATAGTTTTATGACGGTATATGTACTTACCAAAACCGTTGCTGAAGAGTACTTTAGCGAACAGTATTTTTTTCTAGTAAGTTATTAGCATCCAGAAAATCAATTGAAATTGAAATAAAAAAATTCACTCAACAATACTCTTTTTAATTTTAAAACTTTTTTGAAATTTTAATTTTTTATTTGTTTTTATTTTTTTAGTTTTCAAACTTTTTAATTTCATTTAAATTTGTAACCTTTTTAATTTCATAAAAATTTTTAACCTTTTTATTTATTTTTTTCTGTTTATCAGTAAGTGTTAAGAATATATTTATGCACTATATTATAATCTCGATATGTAAGGCTGGCAGCACAATAGTGTTTTAAAGAACGCGCGGTGTGCGAGTGGATAAATACGTCGGAAGTATGTTTTGTAAAATAGGTGCTCGTTAAGGACCTCGGATGTAAGTACGATCGGACAAACATAGGGATTTCTAATATTTAGTTTATATAAATAGTGAATTAGTAATAATTAGTCTAATATAATAATTAGTCTTTAATAAAATACAATACACATAGAAAGTTTAAAGTATGATTTTTATTTATCAAAGGTCTTAAAACTTTTTGAGATGTAGCATAGATATATAATTTAAAATACTTAACATCCTTCGTCCAAAATGTTTTACGTAAATTAAATTAATAAATTTGATTTTATTTTTAGTTAATTATATATTTAATTTTACTTATTTTATTTTTTATTTTTTTTCATTTGACTTAATATGTTCCCTTATATTTGAACTATATTACTGTAATATAACTTATAATATAAAATATAGTTAAGAAAAAGTATCTCAATGATAGTACACAGCTATTCGTCAAAGATATTACAGTTATATTATCCTTAAAAAAAAATATTCGTCTCTTATTTCGAAAAGCAAAAATGTATTATAGAAGAAAAAGACGGACGTTGACGTCACAGCGCGAGGCTGTAATGAAATTTGAAGAGATCATTTTTAAAGAAGGAAAATGTCCTTATCTTCTTTGCGAGATTTTTTTATCGGTTTGCGAAATATGGCATCGAGTATTAAATTTTCTTCCTAATAACAATGAATTACTTAATGAAAAGGTGGATGGGTGGGTGGAGGCGGAACCCCCTAAAAGACGATGGAATCCTCAAAGATAAAGACCTTGTTGCCGATTCAGCGAAATAAAATCGATCAAATTATATTAAAATGACTAAAGAAAGAAAACTGTTCCGTCCCAACTACACTGCCTTGCAAAATTAAGGTAGCACTGTACGTTAGGGAGTATTTTTTTTTGGGGGGGGTGGATTGGCGTAAAAATGTTTTTTGCATTAAAAACTTAAGACAAGACAAGACATACACTTCTCGTTTCGATCGTGCTGCTTACAAAATATATGTTGTCAGACAGAACACTTTTGCGTTTCTACATTACCGGAGAGTTCCTGATTTGGCCGATAGGCGGCAGTCGGTTATTACTGCAGCAAAGGCAAAATTTCAGTATCAAAAACAGAATATAAAAGTATAATTTTAACTAAACAAAAAGGTGTCATGTCTGACTCGTCGTCTGACTTATTGTTTGGGCAGCAGAAATGGACAGACGAAAGATAAGAGCCCCCCCCCCCCCCTTATACTTTCGAGTGTGGGTGTGGCTAAAAATTCAGAAACATAAAATTGTTTTGACTTAAGTTCTAAACAAAATTTGCAAACACGATTGAATTTAAATACCATATACAATATTTTGCAATACGACAGCGCTGTAATGAGAAAATTTATTATTCCTAAATCCATTTAAATCGCATATCTTTAATCAATGATTACTTAACTTAGAATAGTATAAATGAAATCCTTTACAGAATCAAATTATCTCATGTAAATAATTTATTATTATATTCTGGTGTATGATTTTTATTACTTTTATTAAGACATGGAATAACAATTTTGCTTCAAAATTAAGAACGAGGCAGTTGCCATTGAATTTCAATGATTGTTTTACACCTTCCCTGCCTCTGAAGCAGCCACGCCTCTTCCTTGATGTTTGATGTCTTTCCTGTGTGTGTTTTTTTTAATTTTGTTTATAAGTAGTTACTGTATATTAAGATCAAATGACATTACGTTGGAGACAGTTACAGTTTGTGATTTAGTTCTCGTTCAAAAACAACTTATCTTTTCTTCAGTGTTTAATAAAAAAAATTCCGGAATATTCCATTTTCCGTTAAGTGATGGTTTCAGTCAATGGTAATTTCGAATCTCATTCATTGTGGAAGTAGAAACACCGATTGAAAGGAAATGTTCTTATTGATAGCCTTACAATAGGACTTTGGAGAAAATAAAACAACTTCCATTTCTAAAAGTTTCTTTTGGAAAAGGTCATTGGGAGACGAATGACTGATTGTTCTCGCACCTGAATCCGATAAGCAATAAAGGTTTCTTCTTCTCGTGGAATTACCTTTCAATATAGCTCTAAGGCAAAGCCAGCTTCTATCTTACAAATATCTTCTCTCGACTCAAATTATCTAAGCATCGTGGTGGCGACATCATTTCGAGTAATGGCACTGCCCCAAGACTTTCTTTGGTGTAATTTTTATTTCAGAACTAAATTCCATAAGTTAGAAAGTGATATTTAACGCTCTTAAAGAAAAAACTTGTCGATTTGCTCTTGTAATTGTTGAGTCTTCGGAATGCAAGTTTTTATTATGAAAACTGTTTATTATAGAATTTAAATAAATTCAGTATTCTATTCCCTAAAATTCGACTGTCGTATATTTGTAGCACAGAAAGGTTTTAAACCTCAGGCTTTCATATCCTGAATTAAGGCTTTGGTCTATTGAACAAATCCAAGTTACTAAAAAGTCCATCTTATGCTTAAAAGCAGCATTACTTTGACCACACAGTTCCTATCACAGTTCCACACACAATGCTACAGTTTTATGCTTATATGGTGAATGTGGGTGGCAGGGAAGCCCAGAGGTCTATTATACTAACCCACAGAAGTAACGACAGATGGAGAGAAAGACAGAAAGAATGTTGGGAGAAGTGCAGGGGTAATGGGAGAACCCCGAGAATAGCTAGATACTCAGTGTGGTCTGTGAATTCAAATTTAGTGGCAAACATACTTATAAATACATTATCTGTTATATTTTCTGACACTTTTTTTAACGAAACCCTTTCGCTTATGAGTGGATAATTAGTTTCGAATTGTATTAAGATATAAATATCAGCCCACTTTTTCTTAAGGCTTTTTCATATTCAGACAATACAAGATGCACGTAGAAGCTGATTTCCAGAATTCCTCGTTGCAAATATCAATAGCAAAATTGATCGAAATTTATCATTTTTTTTTAAAATTCAGTGTTAAGGTGAATATCGAATACAGGTAACAATTAACAAATAGGCAAAATAGTTGCTTTTCAACTTGATAAGTAAATTTTCAACTTAATAAGGAATAGGTTGTTAAATTGGATTTTTTTTTCATACATTTTATTTTTATGTAATGCTGGTGCAATGGCATTATGTCATCTTAGATTATTGTTACGAACATGTATTACAGTAAAAGTTAGTGTAGCAATACCAATGAATAAGCCACGTAAAAGTGTAAACAAAAATCTCTCTTCTGGAATCCTGAAAAGTGTACAAATCAATACGAACCATACCTTATTCTTTTTAAAAAGTTGTAAATTCGAATTACGGATATCTTCTAATCTTACATGAAGAGAAAGAAAGATCTTTCTTCAATTTAAGAAATACGTATTCTTTTACATAAAACTCTTTGCTCCGATTGTGTTCCTGCGTAAATAAATTGGATCAACATGTTGTAATTCGTATACTTTACTATTATTATTCATCCCCATTTGTGTTTATAGTCTTCTCACTATTAAATCTCTTTATTTGTTAATTCCAAACATTATCCTCATCATTAACATAATCCTCATCATTGGCCTCATCTAGGTCAGAGCTAAACCTAGATCTTCCCTGGAATGTTTTCCGTAGGAGTCTGTACATAAGCAAATAACTATTAGCTCACAATTGCTTCAAATTTTCAAGTACATCATCATTAAGGTGCAACTTGCTACAATTACATTACATCGGCAATTCGGCAGATATGTCTGATCCAAGGCGAAGGCGTTAGTGTTTCTTTTTCTTTTCTGTACGTGTTTGTCTTTCCTTGTTTCTATTTAATATCTTGCTCCTGGCACAGTTGGCTTTTATCGCTCTTGTTCCATTAAAAATTGCGATCAAAGAAACAAAAACCATCTGACTGAAACATGGACAGAATCAATTTCTTTAATGGAGAAAAATACTAAGGGAAGAAATGAAATACATGATTAGTTTTTATGATTTATTTTCCTGTCAAGTCAGAAATTAAATTAACACGTTAAGAAAATGAAGAGTTTAAGGCATTTATAAAGTTTGCTTTTTACAAAACTGTATCAAACTTTCTTTTTGACAAGTTGGATATTCCGAAGTTGGATATCGATCCAAATGTAACTGTAGATTATTTAAACCATCTTGTCTTTGTCATCTTTGCTAAATTATGAAAGATCTTGAAAGCTTCAAGTTACATAGAAATCTCCCTATTTAAATATTCTTTTATAATTTTTGCTATGAGATGCAAATTTCCTAAAAGGTGAAATAGCAAAGCTTTTATACTAATGACGGTATTGAAATAAATTTCTAACACTGGTTATATTTTTGTTAAAGAACTGTTTAGTGAACATCGAATATTCAAATACTCTATCTCAATTCACTTGGTGAGTAATTTGAATAGCTGCTTCACAAGAATTGTTGAGGATGACCAACAGTCACACCCGATGAACGGAATTCGAAAATTTGAAATGACCAATAAAAAACAGTTAACACATAGTATACCAATTTTTATATATTTTTAGTTTTTGTCTTCAGTATATTTGTTAAGGAATTGTTTTGGCAGTTCGACCGAAAGGACCAAGTATTTTACCAAACGTTATTATTAATAATAATGGGGGGGGGGGGGGAAATGACATTGGGAGACAAAAGCTAATTTCATCAGAAATCATTGTATGTAAATTAATTTTATGTGTGATGGTGAGTAAGAAAAATGCTTTTTTTAGTACTAAGAGAAGCTGGTATTAAGCATTTATAAGTTCTCCGTATTTTATAAGTTATAAATTAATAAATTTTGCTTTTCAGTTTTACTTCTTACATTTCGTATCACCATTACATTCACGGAATATCAAGGGGATAAATTCTTCTATTAGGATCTATTTAGTAATACTTTAGACATATCTGAATGGACTTAGATATCTTCAAATTCTCATGAAGATTGAGTATATTGCACGTGGATATGTCAATAAAGAGTTTTTCTAACTTTATAATTACCAATCCTTTATTTACAGAAATGTACAATATTTATAAATTCTATGTAATCCGTTCTCTGTTTCTCAACTACTTGCCTTTGGTTTTTTATTCCATTTCATATTTACTGGTTGGTCTAAAAGATAACTATATTCACCTGCTTCAATTTCTCTGTTACATCTTCCAGACGTCTCCATTAAAGCAGAAAACAGTTAAATACGAAATCCATGTTCCCACACGTCTTCGTTGTTTCAGCTGTTCGATGTCCACGACACATTCCATACATATTTGAACCAAACAAGCGAAAGTCCTCGTTTCTTGGTGCCACACACTCGCTTGTACTGCGTGAATTTTCACTTTCCATTTTATGTCCAATGTGTTCTGTCTGCTTCATCAACGCAATTTCTTTATTTAATCAATACTAATGTCTCCTACAATCATACAAACGTTAGGATACGGACAGGAAATATATTGGTTGCTTTTAACCCAAGTCTTAATTCTGGAAGCTTCGGGGTGACAACAAGAGAATAAACCAGAACTGAATTTTAAAACTGTTATCCATTTTACCCTTTTTTCCTTGAATGAATTTAAATTTGGTGGAAATCTAGAATATAATTAAAAACAAATAAATAGGAATCTTCATAGCGAAAATATTTAAAAAAACACCATTCTTAGCGTAAAATACTAATTACTTATTCTACTATTTTAAGATTTGGTATAGTAAATTCTAAACATTACTGTTAAAACTATTAATATCTTTAAGTTTATAATCTAAAGGTTCTTCTATATGAATTTCCAAATAGTTAAT
The DNA here is from genome assembly GCA_023159025.1 of Thereuonema tuberculata. NCBI lineage: Eukaryota > Metazoa > Arthropoda > Chilopoda > Scutigeromorpha > Scutigeridae > Thereuonema > Thereuonema tuberculata. Next base: position 49,672,183 of record JAFIDM010000007.1, read on the forward strand.
GATAATTGAAGACACCGGTGCAAAAAGGAGGCAGCTCCATTTCAGCAAATTTTTCAGGAGAAGCAAAAAACTGTCCCCTTTTTGCACCGAATCCAATCAGGAGGCATATATATATATCCATTGTATTTCCCTTATGAGTTAACGGAGCTGCCTCGTTTTTGCACCAATCGATGGAGCGCCTTTCTATTAACTTGTAGCGATTAAAAACGAAAAATCGTCAATATATGGAGCTGCCTCCTTTTTGCACCGGTATCTTCAATTATGGTTTTCATCTTTATTGTTCTCAATCATCTTTACAGAATTGTGTTTGTGCCGCTCGGAAAGCTTGGCTAAGGAACGATATTTAAAGGTTTCGTCTAAATATGTAATGTCCTTTAAAAAGTGGAAAAAGAGGTGGATGGAAGGTCACTTAAAAAGCAATAGAAGTCGACCTAAGCACTTCGCCTTGAACAAAAAAACTTAAAAAACTAGACTGGGCGAGCAAACAAATCGACTCCTCAACGTTCATATTTTCATTTATGTCTATTATTTCAGAGTTATTTTGAATGACATTGTATATATCATTTGAAAGCTTACAAAGTACACTTTCCAATGGCATCACAAAGAATTAGTATACAACAAAATATTCTTTACTACGGGGACTCTAACAGATAACAGAAAAACATTTTGAAAACGGAGCATTGAAATGGAAAAGGTTTGCTTCAAAAGAAAAGCCAAAATACTGTAAAAAGAAACAAAATTTCTTCTAATCAGTATTTGGTGTTGCCATTCTTGCAGAATGTCTTCCTGGAGTTCAGCAATGGTGCTAAGAGGTCTCTTCATCTCATCTCATATGCGATCGATGGGATTAAGTCCGGCTGAGCGGAGGTCAGTCCATAGCGGGGATGCCGACCTCATCCAGGTATTGTCGGACGAATCTCGCAACATGGGATCTCGCGTTGTCATGCATTAGCACAAAGTCCTGACCGTCAAACCCTGCTTACGGAACTACATAGTCGCCTAAGATGTCCCTGATGTAGTCATCTGCCGTCAAACCACCAGCTCTGATAACGAGATCTGTTTTCACCTCGAAAGAAATCCCAGCCCACACCATGCATGATCCACCACCATAGCTCACTTGTTCTGAGATACAGCATTGTGCATAACGTTCTCCAAGCTTCCTGTACACCCGAGCTCTTCTGTCGCTGTCGTACCACATTCTGCTTCATCGGAAAACTAAACGTTGCTCCAAACTCCAATCGACATGAACGCGAGTGAATTGAAGATGTATCCTCACGAAAATATCTTCATAATACCAACTGAAATACATACACCACTAGGTATTTGTATAGAGGATATCTAAAAAAAATCCTTATTTGTGTTTATTGTTATTTTTTCAAAATGTATTTAAATGTATTCATAACGAATTCAGAGGAGGAAGAATAGAATTTCTTCTCCTCCATTAATGTCCAGGAGAAGTCTTTCGCACTGGAAGATGAAATATAGACAGAAAATAATGGAATGTTTAATTTTTACACAAGATTGTGGTAAATTGTAGATGTGCTTATCGATGAGCTGCCGTCAAAAGGGGCCCACTAGGAGGCCTCTTCGGTGTAAGGTCGCCATTCTTCAACCATCTTTTGACTTTCTATTCACTGCCATCCACTCCTCGTGCTAAGTTAAGACAATGAAGCGATCATGTCAATTGCGATGTGGACCGCGGTCGTTCTGAACCTGGTCTCCGAACCGAAGGAACCTGTCGCCCGATACCTCCGCTATACTCGCGATACGGCAGATTGGCTCATCTTCAATTGCCTTGCGACAGGCAATTGAAACTCGAGCTGCTTTTTCAGGCATAGTGTCCATTTCGTGAGTGAAGTGTGCCTAAAAACCTCTGATATGGGACTGATGAGGAATTTTTAGAACACACTAATTTTGTTGGCAATGCGCGCACACCACGCATGACATTGCAAGCATTGGACAGCGTTGTTGAGAATAGGCCTGATATCACGATGCAGTATTGTTGGAAATTGACTTTTATCGTACGTCATAAGCTTATGTTCTACGATTTCAAATCATATATAATTGTACGCTACATATACATTGCTCTCTGACATAATTGATAGCAAATGCAAATACTACCGTTGAGTCGATTTTTTTGCTCGCCAGTGTATTTATCCAATATTTATTTAAATTGGTTGAATTTTTAAAGTAATCACCTTCTGTTTGTGTACTCATAATTTCATAATGTGCTTCTGTCCATTTCGAATAATGATTGATTTCTAATAATATTTGTAGTGTTTCTCTATTTTATTCTATATTTGGCTTCAGAAAATGAATTCAAAGAAAAATCAGAAACGTTGCAATTGGCAGTGTTTAAATTACAATGTTTACAAGTTAATTCTCGAACTTTCTCAATTTTTAAGAATGTTCAGTGAGTCTAATTATCTCAGCTTTTAGTAATTCCTGAAAATGTTCAATCCTTTCCATTTTGAAGAAATTTATTTATGATAGAGATAACTATGGTGGGTTTTTTTTTTTTTAATAAATAATTTTGGTTGAAATGTAATGTAGTTTCTAAGTTTCGAAGCGAGAAGCTGCGAAGGTATTCCATTGAAGATAAATCAGCGTCCAGTTCATTATTGAGTGAGGCCTGTATTTCTTAGGTATTTCTATTCCTTATACACTGATGTCCTTAAATTAAGGGTTTTGCAAAATGAACTGTTCTGGTTGTCCGATTGGGATTAAACTTGATAGGGGGGTGCAGAAGGTCTTTCCAATACCATTCCCACACAAAAAGTAAAGGTGGCCTGTAACAGAAGAAATAAAAGTGTCATTGAGATAGAAATGTCATTGAGATAGAAGCATCTGAAGTACTATCCAGGTGTTTGTCAAGGCATAGAGAGCGTTCAGTAGGCTGTATGGTCTCCCGCACAGCTGCGCAAGCAATGCAACATAATGGCGTACTGCACACCAGAGTATCAAGCCAACTTTGGGGGATTGCATCCCACTATTCAACCAATGCTGTCCTCAGCTCGGCTAGCGTTCGTGGTGGTGCAATGCGTACATCAACACGTCTTCCGAGAACATCCCATGCATGTTCAATTGGATTTAGGTCCGGGAACGTGCAAGCCACTCCAAACGATGGATGTCCTCATCGAGCCTGATGCGGACGAGCGGAACGTCCGCGACGTTCATGAACGAAAACTCCCTCAAAAGTCCATATTGTGGTGAAGGACATTGTCCCGGTACTACTGGGCAGTTTCGGATCTTCTGTCGAAGATGAGCAGTGGTGTACGACAACCCAGCATAATGCCTGCCCGCACCATCACATCGCCACCCCCGTACCGGTCATGTTCGATGACTTAGCAATATTGGCCCCGGTTCCTTGCTCTCTCCTTGCTCGTGAATCACAGTCTAGACTGTACCGGGATTCTTCAGAAAACATACGGCTCCATGGTGCGTATTCAGTGCACCACAACAAGCGTTCCCTCCGGTGAGCGTGGCTCAAGGTGATGCAGCTCATGGTTCTCCTGGCGGTAAAATTCCAGTTCACGGTACGCGGTGTTTTTTTTTTCCGAGTTGAGAAAGATGGCTGATTTTATAAGGCGGAAGCGGAAGTTGACGTCATGTTTCAATTTCCCGTCAGTGATGGAAACCGAAAACATGAAATTTTTGTTCTGCTAGAAGGCCGCAACCTTATTAAACCATAAAAACACGCTGAATAAATTACATCGAAAGCGAAAACTTGAAATCTTTCTCTTGCTGTAAGGCCACAACCTTATTAAAGCATAAAAACACGGTGAATACATTAGAAAATAAATGAATTAGGCTTATCAGATTCATGTTTACGCCTAAATCCAGCCCATGTGTTTTGAAAGATATACCTTTTATCACGAGTACAAAGATGTTTGACATGCATATTACGATTGACGAAGAAATCTTGTTATTTTCATTCGTGTACTGTTCTGTATGATCGTTCTGTAATGTTGGAAATATTAAAAAAAATCACAGAAATCTGCAGATACGTGCTTCGAATATAGCAAGTGGCGCCATTTTAAATTTCAAATAAAATCACGGGATCAAAGAAAAGAAGATCCTGTATCACTGCGCTCAAGCGTTTGCCGGAAGCAGTACCAAAAATGCTACCGACCTTTTGCACAGGTTCGGGGTATAAAATGCGACTAGAGCAATTTAAATTTTAAAATCACAGAGAATTTATTTACAAATGGTAAAATACGAAAGTTACAGATCTCAAATTAACGAATTGAAGATTCGCTCAGGTTCTGGCTCCCATGAAGGTCTCTGTAATGGGACGGTCCTGGTCAACTTGAGTGGCCCAGAGTTATCTTCCTCGTAGCCTTCTGTATCGGGACGGTCCTTGTCTACTTCTCCCGGCAATTGGATCGACTTGTGCGGCCCAGAGCTATCTTCCTCGTAGCCTTCGGTATCAGCATGGTATTCACCGTATGCAGTGAATGTCAAGATCGCTTCCTATTGGCTGGTACCAACTTCTGGAATCTTACCCTCTGGCATACAGACCAGCTGCATGGAGTCGCCTGTACACTCTTTGTCTGGATACAGTGGTCTGTGTAGCTACTGCCAGCTCCCTGGGAAGGTGGCGTGCCGTTCGGGGGTTCCGTTAGACCGTGAGCGACAGATAGAGGTCTTTCCGGGGGGGGGGGGTGACAAGTGGACGTCCTCTGCTATAGCGTCGGGCAATATTTGTATCCTGCTGGAAACGTTTCCAAAAGCGAGAGATGATGCTGGTTGACATGTTCGGTGCACAAACACTTGCGACTGGCCTATCACTCTGCCTCTCTTTGCAGGTCCAAATGGACACTATGGGCCATGGCTAACAATTGACGTACAGTACTGTACAATCAGTGACCAAAACAGTCACTACACAGGTGGCATTTCTGAACTTTATTTATTCAGAGAGAATGGGTTCTACCATTTTTATTTTTTGTAGGGGTGATATTGGGAAGACCTTCTGCACCCGCCTAACAAGTTTGGTCCCGACCGGACAACCAGAACAGTTCATTCTGCAAGGATTCCTTAATTTAAGGACAACAATGTAACTTAAGTGTATTTGAATATTTCACTTATAATATATTTATCAAATTACGATTTCGTTTCGTATTTAAAAGGAAATCCTTGATTTCCCACAAATTGTGAACTATTCTAACAGATGAGAATATAAAATTTTTACTCGTTTTGGGTTTCATACATAAGGAATAACTTATCATTAATATTTTAACTATACTTAATATTTTTTAAAGTAATACGTGGCACAAATAGTATATTTAAAAGCAGCAATTTTACGACTGGGAGACTAATTGCTGCTCAGGAATTTAAAGGTAATATCTACCACATGATATTTATTTGTTGATGCTTATTTAAATATTTAACAGTAGTTGAGACATCTAAGAACGGAAATTTTACGCCTTATTGGCGATCATCAGCTGAGATTAGTCATCTGTAAATAGGGAGGTCTCAATACGAAGGTCATTAGAATTAATCGTGAACAAGAATTTTGCACCTCCAAAAATTAAAATAAAGCAATACATACAATTAAACTAAAACATAAAAATCCATATGTTGACCTCCGCCAGCCTCAAATGAATTTTCTTAGGCATTAAAAAACATAATAAGCTGTGATTGAGACCAAACTATTTACATGATAACTTCTCAGAACAAATGCCGGCACATGAATTTTCCTGTTTTATTTTTAATATGTATTTATTGTTTTATTTTAATTTTTGGAGGTGCCATATTCTTCTTCACGATTATTTAAATATCTACTTGTCATATTTTTCTATGTAAACTACATTTATATTCAGGTTTGCTGATTCTTATATTGAAATACGTATTCTAATGAACTCTTCAGAATGGTTTAAATTTTGGAAAGGTATTCATGAACGATTTACAAGCATTTAACACAAATGCAAAGATCACGTTTTAGATCTTTTGATTTTAACTATTGTGTCTGTTATTCAAGATATCAAAACTTTTGAGTTACAGCAATTTATGCTACTGAACAATGATTACTTCGCTACCAGTAATATTATTACAGACAAATCAGAAAAGTAAAGAAAAGAAAGAAATTAATTTTCTTAAAGTACATAATTCCACAACGATATGAAAAAGTTCTTATTGTTTAATTAAAGTGAAAGATGAATTGATTTTAAAATTCTATTGTTTCTCATTAATTAACAAAATCAAGATATAAAAAAAATGTACCTCTTAAAATACTTTAAAATAGCGGAAACATTTTCATATTCCCGAAGGATACTCCCGAAGAATAAAGTTCTTGGTTAACTTTTAAAATTTGTTTAATTAACTAGAGAGAAATGAACTTTTTGTGTTTTCTTGAAACAAAAAAAAACCTGGTTTCAGAAGATGAAGGAACCTCCAGTGAATTTAGAAAACATTTCTATTTTAATATAATATTCGAAAGCTTTTTAAATGTAATAGATTTTCTACGATTTCCTTACCTTTAATGTAAGGTTCTAATCGAGTTTTCCATTTGTTCTGTATTTTCAAGGCATTTGTTCAATTTCTAAGAGTAACATTAAACCGGAAACGTAGAAAAAATAACATTTTGGAATTTGGTTCGGCAATTACTCCATTATAATCTTGAATATTCAGTAACATTAATTACAAAGTAAGATTAGATTAAGATTATGTCAAAGTGAAGTTAATATTTACAAACATAACAACTAAACAACATTAAATGTAAAAAAAAGGATAATTGTCATTCATTTCATTACCTATATTTATACCAAATTTGTTCTTTTATCTCGTTAATAATCAGGTCTATAACCATCCATTCAGTAATTTAGTTCATTCCATAGTGATTTATTTACTTCGCTCTCTTTTACTGTAATTCTCATTTTTACTCTATCTCTCTTTGTTTCTGAGTAGTTTGTTAATTTGCCGCTAGAGGTTCTTCAATCGCAATTATATAGTTCTTTCTTATAGGTAAATGTAACTTTGCATCTCTAAATACCTTCGCTTAATATCTACGTTTATTTCCGGTTAAAATTTGCTTAAATTTTGTCATAATATTCTTTTCTTTTAAGGTTTCCTTTTTATTTTTTTTATCACAAATTCGGAGGATAAGTAATCCTTATCCTTATAAATTCGGAGGATAAATATGTAACTTGGGGGGGGGGGGGGATAATTTAATTTTTTTGTAAAAATCATCAACAATACTTTTAATTTCTATGTAAAAATATTAAAACCATTAGTTCCTCAATCGATAAATCCATTTTTAACTTTCTATTAACTTCAGGAGAAAGTTTTCTTAAAATTTTTTTAACATTTTTATTAGCTCGCATTCTTCGATGCCTGTTTGTTCGGCACAAATTTTGCAATTCATTTGAAACTAACTTCCCGATAAGCTAGCGACTTGAAACTTTAAATATAGCTCAGAAATTGATGACAATGCAATATTAACTCGCTTTCTTGTCTGTCTGTTTGTTAGGGAACCCTAATTCTTCGGATAACAGGTCGGTGCCGAACGCGTCGTCTGCTGTCAATGTTTCTGCAAATGGCCGCCTGACCGCATGGCGCTGAGTTGCCGTGCATTGCAAGGCAGCATTGTTGCATTGCAAGGCAGCAGCTTTTTTTTTTCTCCGCCAGCCTCAAATGAATTTTCTTAGGCATTAAAAACACAGTAAGCCTAAAATTGTACAAACAACTGTGATTGATATCAAATTAGTTACAAGATGACTTCACAGAACGAATGCTAGCACATGAATTTTTCTGTTTATTTTTAATATGTATTTATTGTTTTATTTCTATTTTTGGAGGTGCCATATTCTTCTTCACGATTATTTAAATATCTACTTGTAATATTGCTACCGTGTTTTCGTGTCGAGCACGAACGGACGGTGGCGGGGTAACGGAATGCGACTGAACACGGAGGTTCTAAAATAACAGAGACTTTTATTTACTCGGTTAGGTTTTAATAAGGTAAATTCGAATGAGAATTACGAGTCTTCGGTACGTCAGTGATGTCTTCCTCCAAATGGTGGGTCGTCTGCGATGTCTTCCTCCAATTGGCGGGACGTCCGGATAAGTCCACGGTGAATGCGTTTCCTTAGATCGGTCACGGAAGTCGTTCCCCGTCGTCTTAGGCCTAACACCGAACATCTTCGGAACTCTGCGGCGAAGGGATTATAAGGGGCATTCAAAAAGAAACGAGCTGGAGGCCTAGGAACAGAAACCAGTACCGGTATGTCAGAAGTATTGGTCCGGGCTGTTAAGGCACTTGTCCCCCTGCAACACAAGGCGGTGAATGGCTGTCTCGTAAAATTCCCGGGGCTGCATTGTGAATCAGTTCCGCAACTACTGCATGACATCGCCGTCCGAAATGAATCGTTTGCCCCACAGGTGAGCTTGCCTGTGGAGCAGAATGACCTCACAGGTGAGCTTGCCTGTGAGGTCATTCTGCTCCACGAAAATGCAAGGCCCCATATCACGGCACTCTTGCAGAAATTCAAGTGGGAGGTTCTCGATCACCCTCCATACAGTCCAGACCTCTCTTCCTGCGATTACGCCATTTTTAAGGTCCCCTACAAAAGGCTCTGAGGGGCAAACCTTCACCTCGGACGACGATGTCATGCAGTACTTGCGGAACTGATTCACAATGCAGCCCCGGGAATTTTACGAGACAGACATTCCCCGCCTTGTGTTGCAGGGGGACAAGTGCCTTAACAGCCAGGGCCAATACTTCTGACATACCGGCACTGGTTTCTGTTCCTAGCCTCCAGCTCGTTTCCTTTTGAATGCCCCTTATACTTCTCACGGCTAGGGTTGACTTTTCCCGATGTCTTCGTGTGATGACCGGACCTCTTCGGAACTCTGCGGCGAAGGGATTACTTCTCACGGCAAGGGTTAACTTTCCCGATGCCGTCTAACGATACTGGAACCTCTTCGGCAATAACGGGCTTCACAACTGAAGTCTTCTCTGTCCCGGTTGGGAATCCTCTCGGGTCCTTTTCCAAAATAAACTACAAGCTACTGTATCCCATTCGGGTGCCAAACGATGCTACCGTCTCCCGGTTGGGACTCTTCTGAGAGCTGCACGTCACGCAGTCGAATCAGCTCCGATCTTCGGATAGGACGTTTCTTCTCCTGGGCACCTGCCCATGTCTGGATTTCGAACGCTTTCTCCCGAATGAATACCTTACTTCTGGGCTCCTGCCCAAAGTTGAATAGGGACACACCTCTTCGGATGAAGCCCCTATTGTTGGGCCACTGCCTGAAGACCAAGTCGTTCTCGTATGTTCTCCTTCCAATGGAGACCCTCTGGCTGGGCGGATGGCCCACGATGTTCTCGTACACTCCGCTCCTAATGGAGACCTTCCTTCTGGGCGGATGCCCCACGACGCTCTGCTATGTTCTCCTCTCAACGGAGACCCTCTATATGGGCGGCTGCCCGAAGTCATTCTGCTCTCTTCCCCTCTCAATGGAGACCCTCTATATGGGCGGATGCCCCACGACGTTCTGCTTTTTTCAAAATTTCCAATATTTTTCTACGTAATCTACATTTATATGCAGAGTCTTACACTTAAATACGTATTCTAATGGACTCTTCAGAATATTTTAAAATTTCGAAGGGTTTTCGTGAATAATTTACAAGCATTTACCACAAATGCGATCTTTTGATTTAAACTATTGTGTTTGTTATTCAAGATATCAAAACTTTTGCGTTACAGCAATTTATGATACTGAACAATGATTACTTAGCTACCAGTAATATCATTACAGACAAAGCAGAAAAGTAAAGACAAGAAAGAAATTAAATTTCGTTACGTATATAATTCCATAACGATTTAAAGACGTTCTTTATTGTTTATTTGAAGTGAAAAGTGAATTCATTTTGAAATTCAAGTGATTCTTATTAATGAACAAAATCAAGAAATTAAAAACTGTGCGTCTAAATGTTTTAAAATACTTCAAAATAACGGAAACATTTTCATATAACCGAAGGATCTTTTATCAGTTGAAATTAAAATTCAAATACTATTTAGAATAAAGTTCATTCTCTCTTTGGTTAACTTTTAAAATTTGTTTAATTAACTAGAGAGAAGTGAACTTTTGTGTTTTCTTGAAACAAAAAAAACCTGGTTTCAAAAGATGAAGGAACCCTCCAGTGACTTCAGAAAACATTTATAATTTAATATAATATTCGAAAGCTTTTAAAATGTAAATAGATTTTCTACGATTTCCTTTCCTTTAATGTAAGGCTTTGGTATCTTTTGAACTTTGTTAATAACTAATTAGTAGAAGACAAATTTTCTATCAACGGTTTGAACAAAGAAAGTTTTTTAATTTGATTTTACTAAAGAAATCTATAACTGAAAAGACTTTATACTTTTATTTTTAAATTTCCTACAAAATAAGTATCATAGAAATAAAATAATTGAAGTAATTTCTAAGTTAAAATCTTTTTAATGATGTAGTACTTCAGCAAGCTAATGAAACAGATTTATCGTGTAAAGGATTTTCAAAAGGTCTCAAATTTGATAATGTTTAGATTATCTTACTAATTCAGAAATCTTCCATAAAAAAAAAAACTGGTACTGTACTACATAGGTGGATGTCCAAGGTTTCATTATAATTTCCGGCTTAAGAGAGTTTTAGCAACTACAACATTTTTTCAACCATTTTTACATACTTCATTTTTCAACCTCATCTCTGGGTTTTAGCAATAAATAAATTACTATTTTGTAGACGTGTTTATATATATGAACGAATTATTTTTTTCTTAAGAAAGTAATAATTTACCTAAAATAAAATAACTTATTTTAAAATCATTTTCAAGTGAGGTAGTTAATTGAAAATTGGATTCGACTAATAAGGAACCCAGAATCGTTGTATTTGTGTTTGTGTTAATATGTTTTATAATGTGTTTTAACTTTTATTCCTAAGTAGGTGCAAACATATGATTAGAACATATATTTTATTGCACGTAAAAGAATTTTTTTATAACTTGAGTTTTAGTTGCGATAATGCTTTATAATGCGAATTAGAAATAAAAATTTCTGAATAGCAGCAAAAAGTAAAAATGATGATATATATTTTTTAATTCTTTTAATTTTAAATACATTTGATTAAAAATTATTCGTTTCTTTGGAAATAACAGATTTCTAGACACACACACATAATAATATGATATGAATACCAAAAAGCAGGTAGATATAAAAACAAAAATTGATTAAAATATTTAATGAAAAAAAAAAGCAGGTTAAGAAAGTAATTATTTATTTTCACAGTGAAACAAATTAAACTGGAGTGTGAGATAACTCTTTATCAGGTCCAGGCTACTTGCGGTTTAAGATGGTTATTGACCGAGTCTCTAGAAAATAGTGGAAATTGAACAAAAATGGGAGATCGGTCTCTCATCTTTGAATATCGGGATTTAATTCTCATGTGGTTTTCGTGGTGGAAATCCGCGCAGGGTAGGTTTTATCGGGGTTCTCCCATTCCCCAACACTACTTTCACCATTCTTTCTTCATCATTCCTTACGTCTGTTCCTATTTCGTTTGCAAACCGAACATCTCTATGGTCGTGGTGCTTTGTCATCCACATTCACCACATAACACAGCATAACATAGCATAATATCTCTACTGAGTCGACTATGCTGAGAACGAATATGTTATTTTGCATCCATTATGATGTTTTTCGGTACAATATGGCCCCTGGCCATTTACTTAAAAGTAGTCTGAAAGGTGCAAAATGGGGGAATTTCGGTCTAGAAATACTACATGAACTCAATGCGGGCAGCACTTGAATTGTACTTGAATTAAAGCGGCTTTAATAAATAATTTTGAGCTGTAATCAGCAATAGTGTCAATTGAGGCGCTCAGAATGATAATGGCAGATCCCAAACAAAAAAAATGATATTTTTCATAACTTAGCTAATTTTTAATACTTTGACTCGTATTTTGACGATATTTTTCAGGGTTTGTTAAACATGGTGTTTAAAATTTATCTGCAAGTATTTGCACCGTTGTCATTAGTAGTTCCTGTGATTTGGTGCCGAAAGTGCAAAAAAAATTGGAGAATGATTAGTTTTCCTTTATTTAAAAGAAATTAAATCACATGAAATTCAGTCATTCAACTCCATTTCCAAATTTTCACATTCTTCTACAACAAATAACAATGTTCTTGTAAAAATCATGATAAATGGATGATATAAATTTCAACATTTTCATCACATCATTTAGTTTTCTTTGCTCACTGTTCTTCTGCTGTAAGTTATACAATAACAGAACCAAACATCTACCTCTCTTCCTGAAATTAACATTTTGATACAAACCACTTTCGGAATAAGTCGAATGGAATTTTACAATATCAGTATTATTATGTTCTACAACGATGGATACAACCTCACTTAGTTATTAATAACGAAATGGTTTGAGAGACTGCAAATTGTAGGAGGTCTTTTGATTGTGTTTATTACAAATCTTTTTAATCCCTAATATAGAAGTTTTAAAATGTGTTTCCACAATTGTCAAAAATATTAATATAAATATAGAATTAAGATTTATAACAACAGAAGAAATAAGATTCAAAAAGCAATATTATTTAGATTTTTCTGTTTTCAATGAATCCTTTGTTGACATCTATAAATAAATCTAAAAAGAAATAAATCGTTAAAGTAGACAGCATGTCTGTTGAATAAAAATATATAATTTATTTATAGATGATATTTGAGAAACAAAGGTAAAATTAAAAGAGAAGTTATTGTTTTTAACCACAGGTTCTCAAGTACAGACATTAGTGTGACTCCGGAAATGAGCTTTGATGCTTGTTTTGATCGGAAGTTCATTTTACATCCCGTTCATTGTAGATTAATGTCTAGTTCTACAATTATAAGTTTCAGTTTAACTTTGTAAATCCGTATTCCTTTTAATTTTTTATTATTATTATGAATTTAATATTGTAAAAAAAATGTTTTTTGAATGATTAACATTTATTTTGTACATCGTTTATAGACAGTTCGAGAAATAACAAAAAAAAATCATTTTTAATTTTAGTGCCAATAAGAAATAGTTAGGTCTTTAATTATCAGCATTAATGTAGAATTTCAGAATTTCAAAAAAGATGGATATATATGAAGGAGATGGATATATTACCATATATTACTAGAATTTTACTTTAGTAAAATTTTTTTACTACTAAGATTTTTTGTTATTATCCGATTATTATTTTTATGGAATATCGTTATTTTTCCTTGAGCTTAGACAAACTCTTAGACAAATCTCTTAGACAAACTTAAAGAGATTAGCTGTTATTTTATGTTTAAAAGAAATTGTTTTCAAAATTTCTGTTTGTCACCATAATATTTCTTTTATTGTAAGATTTCTTGAATTTATGCCACGAAACTATATTTTAATTCGAATGCTTATGTTAGTAAGATTATTCTAAAACTTTGTGGATTGGATAAGGCACAGAACAGAAGGTTCCAGTGACTACCAGCCGAATGAGAAAATTGAGATCTGCGAGTACGACTCATTGAGACCTGGGTTAAAAAAAAAAAAAAAAAAACTATACTCTTTTGACATAAGGCGAAGAAGACTATTTAGAGTTTTAGAAGATCAATGTAAATCTTCTAAATCTTCTAATCCAAGCTATTCAGTACAGTCCAGTTTTTACATTCGGATTTTTTCCCCTCTTGAACTTCGCTGCCAATATCGATAAACAAGGTGAAAGATTTCACCAAGGTACAGGACAATGGAACATCGGTAAATAACCAAGTTCTTACCTTGATCTGATGGATGACTAGCGTTGGTTTTGCAAAATAGCAACAAAATTATTCATAAAAGAGTTTTTAACTGATCATAAATTCAGAACCAAAAGAAATCTATTATTTTTTTGTTTGTTTATCAATAAGTAAGTAATTGTATTGGTTATTAATAGTGTGAGCTGTTTTTTCATTATTCATTCGGTTTTAATCTTCGTGAAGAAAAATTTCAAGCTTTTTCTAAAATGAAATTGATATTAAACAATTCTTTTTCTCCACTGGATAATTTGTTTCATTTTTTTTTTATGTTGTCGGCCTTTAATTTATGAATTTGATACCATAATGCTTACTTCGAAATTTCAGAAACATATTTACCTTTTAAAAATATTGATATGTGGAAGGAAGAATTTCAAAGGTAAGAGCAAAAAGCTTATTTCTCATAATAGCTGAAATGTAGATGCAAATGACACCTTATTTTTCCAACCATTCTCAGTCCCTTGCAATTAACTTTTTGCATCTTCTCTATTTCAGTGGATGAAATGTTTTTGGTTTTGGTGAATCCAGGAATGCATCACCTTCTCCACTGCATCGTCGCTGTGAAATCTCACAATCATCGCTGGTAAATGTTCAAGTCAGCGGCAACGAGTGTCACAGACACCTGCCTAATTCTCATGACTACGACCCTCCACATTGTCATCAATGATGGCTGAGCAAAAGCGATCTGAGCGTTTGTTCATAGGCGACTCATGTTTATCTATTGTATAAATATGTTTTTCTACTGATGAATTTTCCTTTAAGTCTCGCAGTTTATCACTGTTTCTGTGAGTCTTCCATTGCATCTCTCTCGTAACCAAAAAAAACTCGGTTATCCCTTCTTCTGCAATTTCTTAAAAAGGTGGTCATGGACATTCACGTCTTGCCACTAGTTTCACCAGACTGCCTTCAAACGTCCCGGCAATACATAAAATTCGCATTTACTTTTTCAATCACCCTCACAAAAAAATCATCAATTTTAAAACAGAAAACACAGGAAACACATGTTCTTCATTAAACATCGCTATATTTCGCAGAAAGCTGTTTTTTTCTGCTTCTTCAGGCATATTTTTTCAAAGCAAAATAGAAATAAACATTGAATAATTTAAATAAATTATTGGCAGGCAATGTTTACAATGTTTATAATTATTGAAAAACTTCATTGAGCAGCTTTCTGCGAAATATAGCGATGTTTAGTGAAGAACTTGTGTTTTCTGTGTTTTCTATATTATAATTATGTGGTTTTATATATTTATTTATTGGAATTCTGGATCATCAATTTTGTTCATGACAATACAAAGAAAGTTGTTCTAACAATTTATTGCTATTTTCGTAATATACATTAGGCCAAACTTCATCCATGTTATCGAAGAAAAGTTGATATCTATTTTTACTTGATAGCAATTCAAAAACCCACAACTTTTCTTATTTTTTTTTCGAAATATTAATTAATAAATGAGTAGATACTAGAAGATGCCAAGAAATTAAGTAATAGTTTCTTGGCAGGCTTCCAAAAGAAATTGGAAACTGAAATAACTGTAATTACATTTTGCATTTGATCAGAACTTTGCGACGTTCCTTAGGCAGGTAAATATTGACTGATTTTCTGGTCTTTTACGAGATCGGAAACGAAATAAAAGCAGATTTAATGGAACTAAATAACAGAACCTGTCGTTGGAAAAATTCACGTGGATTACGACTGAAGAGTCGCTCATGACGAGCAAATCCCTTTCTGACACATTGCCTACAAGGTAGTTAATGATAATCTTTAATCTGCTGGTTTAACGCAAATCCCATTGCAAATTCCGGATTAGTCCTTTACGAGCTTAATGAGGCTCAATCATGTTTAAGGAGAATTGACAGTCACTTGAGATAAATCGTCAGAAATGAGAGAGAAAAACAATGGACAAATAAATGCACCTGTATGTGTATGAGTATATCTTGGAGGTATTTAGGTAATATTAGCTAGAGTTCTATAGAGATAACAGAACTAATGTCTAGTGCCTTATAAAATTAAAATAAAGAGTGGAAATAAAATAATATTTCAAAATTGCAAAATATTAAAGAGATTGGTTTTGAGGAGATAGATTTCACTCCCCAAAATCTTTTCTAATACGGCATTGATTAATAAAGGAATTTAATAAAATCCTTTACTAAATAAAAAAATTACGCCCACCACAAGATAAGGATAGATTAGAAAAGCCACTTTCATGGATTTGAGTTTATCATTAAAGGAATATCTTTTACTTCTTTTAACTCTTCTCAGTGAAGAGATATTACTTATTGCAATTAAAGGAAATTTAGGAAATAATTTTGGATTGATTCAGTTATTACTGTGAAGCCGAAGATTATTAGAAACTGAAACGTTGATGAAAAAGACATATGCTTGGATGATCAATTGAAAATTAAGAAAAATCAGCACGCTAAATATTTAATATTCTTCAATTATTTTTCGAAAGTTAGTCACTAAATCTGTTACTAAATTGTGACTAAATTTATTTAGTCACAATAATAAAACTCAGACTGATCCATAACTTGTATAACTAACATTGGTAAATCTAAAAACAGATTTTGTTGTTGGAGTCATATTGTTTTTATTTAGAGATGAAAAACTCCGTCGTAAGGATTAAAATTAGCAATTTCTAATTATCACTTTCCTAATCAGCTTTATTTAAAATCCTAAAAACCAAATATTTGTGAAAAAAATTCGAAAATTGCGATTTTAAAACTGAACACGAAAACTAACACAGAAACTCAAGCAGGACAGACTAATTTTTTTTTTCAATTCCCGTCCCCTAAAGGGTCAAAAAAGAATTTCTCATTGTTCTAATTTAATTCATACAAAATATTAGTATTAGAGTCAAAACTGAAGCCAATGCACATGAATACTTCTTAATAATAATCTAATAATAATATAATAATTATTGCTGAAGAAATCCCCTCGAGGGGAAGATACTAGCCCATTGTAATTTTAATATTTTAATTTATATTAAGCTTTTTAAGAAGTATTCATGTGCATTGGCTTCAATTTTGACTCTAATATGAAATGTGCACGTAAAATCTTATTCATGATAAAATACTAGTATCTCCCCCAAATTTCAGGTTTTAACATAAAGGTTTTGGATGCTAATGACATTACATTAATCCCACAAGTGATGGGTCAGTCTGTGTAATAAGGTTAGTATTCAAAAATCATGAGCGTAAGAAGGTAACCTAGGAAGTAGAGGCTCCTGCCATTACTATCTGATTGCCATATGTCAATCTCTTGCTTTTTGAACTATTGGCAAAAGAACAGTTCCACTAGATACTGTACTGTACTGTATTTACTTTTTTCCTTCCTGCTATACTGTAATTTAAATCATGGTACTGCATTTTAACGTTCAATTTCAAGTATGATTGAGTTTATTATTTTTTTCAAGTTCTTTACTGAATTCTTTACCAGTGTTGAACACTGGAAAATAAAGATTCCTATTATTCCGTAGAATAATAGATATTCATTTAATAATCGTTGATCTAGTAAAGGGAAGAACAAAATGACTATTTCACAGTTTAATAAGCTATTGTTCATAAAACCGTCATTATAAAATGCATTAATTGCAATACAATATAATTTATCAATTTCTTTCCTCAAATTCACCAAAATGCTGTTAATCAGTCCAATTTACAATAGACTACAACCAAATCTGTTAATTGTTCATACAATTAAGTTCACAACTACAGGTTTTGAAATATAAAGACTCTTAGAATTCTTCATTTATAATGAAGGAATATCGTGTTGAAGTATATCTTAGTACAATAAAAAAAAAAACCCACTTACAATCCTGCCATTGTGCTTTCGGTGGATCATCTTCCAATCATCCTATTAATAGGCAAAAATTGTACGATCTTTGTAAATTTGTAATTTGAAACAACCAATCACAGTGCAGCGTTAGAACACGTCAGTCGTTACGTCTCGCCCATTTGTAAACATGGCGCTCTTACTATTCGCCACACTTCAGCAGAACGAACCTCGATTATACAATTATTATCAGCGTATTGAGATTTTATTCCACACATACATGAGGTTTTCACTGAAATTCATTGAATTCATGCGTCAAACTTTATCAGAGACTTCGTAAAACCTCAGTTTTTACATAATTCCACAGCTTCGGCTGTTTGCTCACTAAACAGTAGACGAATATGTGCTGTCATTGTTGCCTAGGAAGGATGATTGGTATTGGCTGTTGGACATTCATTATTGTTATTGTTGAAACTGGTAAATCAATTTTTTTATTTTGTTTTTCGTTTTTTTAACAAAATTTGACTTAATCATGCAAATTATATGTGGGCTGTTACGGAACTCATGGCTTTTAAAAACTGAGCTTACAACATCTTTTTCAATCTTAGAACATATTTTTCAATCGTGTGTTTTTTCAAAAATTTAGAACATATTTTTCAATCTTGTGTTTTTCAAAAATTTAGAATATATTTTTCAATCTTGTGTTTTTCAAAAATGTGGAATTTTTACTTCCTTAAATATTTCACGGGTCGGAACTAGTAATGTTTGAATTTAGTAATTACAGAATAGAATTCTCTCTTGTTTCTTTACTTTAAAGTAATTTGTTTCACTAATTCTACAGAAAAATAGCTGATGCTCATAATAATAACAGATGTCAATCAACAACATTTGAAAATCTGCATTTGTCAACTTTACAGGTGACAACCTCCTACAGTTGAGCTTCAACATACACAGTCACAGCTGCTGCTCGTAGCAAAATGCCATTAGTGACACTTCTTAAGGGAAAATATTTTAATTTAGATAAAATGTTCAATAAATCATATGTCTAAAGTAGCCTTGTCTTAAATTCCATAGAGATCTTGCAAGAGAGAATGTCTTCTTTCGTTACAAACTTTAATTAATCTTTTTGCTCTTGACGAATAGGATCTACAATGTGGTACAAGGTAACAGCAGATAAACATTCCCAACATCATTAGAAGCCTGAGATTAGAAATTAAAGTAAAGGAAGGAATACGTGATTTTCTTATCCATTGACAACTTCTTACATTTCATCTCGAATAAAATTTTAATAAAATTAAATAATTTGAAGTAACATACTTTGAGTGCTTCTGCAAATAATTGACTTAAAATTATAGGATTTTTAATTATAGAATTATAGAATCGTTCGATTGTAAGCGTCAACGAAGAAAATATTCTTTTATTCTACAGTTTATCTCAAAATATCTTTGTATGGATGTTCTTATTTTTTTCGTGCAAATGATTTAAAAAAAAAGTTATTTTCTCGTTTATCTTTAATTTTATATAATTATCAGATTTCATTTTTAACTTTTTTTTTTAACCAATTTTCTTGTCATTAGATTAATCTATATTACTAAAATGTTTTACTTCTCTGTCTGTCTGTCCGGCACAATTGTTAATTTCCTGTAAAAAAATTACTACAATGAAATTTTAGCGACGGGAATCGAACCTGCAACCTTCCGATCCGAAGTCAGACATCTCATCCATTAGGCCGTGGGGACTAAATTCAAATTATTGTTTTTTATCACTCCCTTTGTGTGTGTGTGAATGTGTGTGTGTGTGTGTGTGTGTGTGTGTGTGTGTGTGTGAATGTGTGTGTGTGTGTGTGTGTGTGTGTGTGTGTGTGTGTGGCGCAATGAGAGAAGAGTCAGAGAAAAAAGAAAATAACTGATTAATTATAGCCTACTAGATTAAAATTCAAATTTCAATGCTTTTAGCTTTCAATTTTTTTAGCTTATCTCAACTAAAAGCCATCACATTGTTATCCCGTCATTGTTGGCGGGGCGTATATGTCTACTAGTAAAACAAAAAATTACAATATTAAGAAATGAATATTGATAGAAAGGCAGAGCAACATTTGTTAGTCCGGAATAATAATTAATTAACTGTGATAAAAGGGAGACATGTGTAAAGTATTTGTTAATTATCAGATTATGATTTGAATTCTTTAGTTTAATATTATTTATTTATTTTTATTTTTTTTTTTTTTGGCATTTCCTACCCATCTTAATTTTTCTTACTTTTTATTTTTTACTATGTAGCGGAAGCTCAGCACAAGATCATTTTTAGATCACGTTTGTTGATTAATTCAAAGTTCTTAGCAGATATAGGTAGACCAATAGACGCAATTCTCTTTTCTTGTGAAAAGTATGTAATACATTTCTCTATGACTGTAGTTCCTCAATATCCCAGATCAAACTATTTCAGTCAAAGCCTGAGAACATGTGGATGAATAAGATTCCAATTTCCATCAAACTTTAAACTTCAGATGTGATTCCTTGGACGAATCAGTTTCTCAAAATTTAATGAAGTCCTTTTAACGCTTGGAAAGATATTCCAGTTAGATAGCTACATTACAATTTAGTTATATATTAAGTTCCAGAGCCAGCATTTTGGAGGTGAAGTCTTCAGATTGTAACAAAGAATGACTTTTGTAGACTTAAGTCTTTACATTACAAAGAACGAAGAAGCAAAAGAAAAAGAACAAGAGACAAACACAGAAGAAAGCAAAATTCAGTAATGAACTCAGCTTCTGGAATCAAAGACAGCGATCGCCTACTTCGAGCTTTAGCAATTCAGGATGGATAGCTAACTCTTATTATTCTGACTTTATCCCTTCTTTTCATTTGTAATGTCAGAACAAACAGCGGTAGATGAAATTTGATGATAGGAAGTCCGGTGTGCTAGATTCTTCGACCTTAAGGACGAATTATTCCTTAATGGACAAACTTCCGCTTCTCATTGCTCTCATGTTTATTTGAACTTATAAGTTTCCGATGAATGTTGAAGACGAAACGAATTTCATTCGCCTTCCTTCTCTCTGTCACGAGGTCAAGAACGAATGTCAGTTTTGCTGAGTAAAATGGTAAGATTATACGATGCTGTCTTGGCTGCTTTGAATGTCCGCAGTCGAATCCCTTACGATGTAAATCCAACGATTTTTTTTCCAAGGCTTAAAAATAAGTCTTCCATTAATCAATAATCAGTTCTGAAACTTTTGTCAATATGAAAATTGAAATTTTGTAAATAATGATCACGAAATGGCCGATTTGAATTTAATGAAACAGCAAAAAACCATAAGGAAATGTGGAGGAGTGAGGTTGCTCATACATCAATTACGATGACATCTTCGCAATCATTAGCCCAGAGGAAAAAAAAATGTACGTTAGCAGTCGTGGAGAAGTTCCACTGCTAATGAATGGCTCGTAATAATTTGCCACCTTAAAGATTTATTTTTTTAATATAAATTTTACTCTGCTAGTGAAATTCCCGGGAAAATCTTAATAAGTAATTATGCAGTTAGTGCAGTCTAACTGTTAGGATTAATACTATACAGAATGAGTGGAGTAATGATTTATATGCACTAGTGCATAGAAACAGAATTACTGAAGTATTTTGGGAGCATTGTTGAATTGTGATTCCACTTCGATAAGAGCTCGGTTTTCATTAATTGTATTTTGTATAAGAGTTGCAAATACAGTTCTCATAGCTGAATAAATGGATAATAAGTGCAGAAGGAAAAGATACAGGAAGTAAGGATATGAAACATTAGAGATATGGAAAAAAAAATGTATTTCGTTACGACTCAAATCCGGAAGTTGAAAAATATCTTGACAAATCGAAGAGAGAATGTGAAAGATTGTCCTGTAAAATTTAAAATTATCCTATATTTATAGTTGCCAAAATTCCTCTCATATTCTGTTATAACAGTAATGTTCTCTGCCTGGAGGCACCTTTTCCAGCGTCTGTAGTTTCATTTATGTAATAAGACTCAAAAAACTAAACTAACAACGAAGAGTTAAAGGTAGCTTTACAGAGGAGTGGAATATGATTGGCCGATTAATTGAACCATGTCTCATCAGCTACGAGTGCCTTCTTTTTCTCGTACTTTCTCGCGTTGAAAGGAAGAACCTTAAAATATCAAACTATTCTATAAACGCCAAACAACTAGCGTGGTTTTTGGAATATTATATGCTAGCCATCTACGGTCGCTTCGGAAGCCTTGCATAAACGCTTTATTTGTTTAGCAGATAAATAACGAGATCGGAGAATATACGACTTCCCAGCCCTTTGTGGCCTTCTCCACACCCCTATCACTTTAAACCTTCTGCAGTTGGTAATAAAACACGTGATCATTAGAAATTAATCTTAAATTCTAAATTAAAGTTTAAATTGTAAATAATATCCAACGTATTAATTGCCCGTATCATAATTATCACCGCATTTATCGTATTTATCACTGTAGACATCACCTAATAGAATTAAACGCACTCTATTTAAAACTACGGTCACATCATTTAACGACAGCTTTGGGAAGTTTTTCATTTTGGGCAGTTTTGGGGACGTTTTTCATTCATCTCTACTTGATGGACCAGGAAGAACACATATATCCTTCTCCGTGTCATAGACTACCTGCATACACAATTTCATTCCATTGATGTGATTGGACGACATACAAGCTTCTAGATTTTCACTTTTATATATTAGTTAGGATTCTCTTATATATTCACGGTATTATTTTACTTTGAAACCTATGAGTATTACGGTATTTTAATGATAACACTTCTTGATGATGACTCGGTTGGTTCAGTAAATATTAAAACTAAATTGGAAAATCTGATACTTCGAGGTCTAAAGTTGTCATAAAACTTTAGCCTTTTAGGATAAGTATAGCTGTTTACTGTAAATCACAGACTGAAAACATTTATTTTTAATTAAAATTGCTTTAAAATTCAAATTAAAATTCACGTTTTAATTAAACTGAAGAATAACAGTTTTGAGATGTAGAGTTCCCACGCAAGAGCTTTAGAAATACAGTAAAGCATATTAAATATATCAAAATATTAAGAATAAAAGAATTTTTTCTTTCAACACTATTAATAGGACTCTTTATTTGTTGGATAATAATTTTCAATGATTCTGAAAAAAAAAATGCACACATACACACCTTTTATTATTTATTACGTAACTACTATTTACATGTTGTTGTTTTTACCTCTAAAATCCCTAGTCAAATTCATTTTCGTTATAATATTATATTCATAATCAATAGATAATCTATTAGTTCCGTATTAATTCTAATTAATTGTACTTATATTAGAGCCATTGTCAACATAAACAAAAGAAATTAAAATATAAGATGTATTTGAGTAGGAGAATGATTATTTTTAAAAAATTCTGAAATATAAAAGTTTATAAAAATAATGAAGATAATAATGAAGATTAAATCTATTATTGAAAAAAATGAAATTAGAAAAATATAAAAACAATGTAATTACACTAATTTATCTACCTGTATATAAATTGTTATTTTATAGACAGAGATATCAAACACATAATAAAAAGCTTAATACAATACTTATTAAGGAATTAATATAAATTCATTTCCCTTTATAATGAATCCAAGCCTAATTATAGAAAACACAAACTATGAATAGAGAAAATAGGAATGTACAGTCACAAATCCTCTGTTTCTTTCAACTTTCTCATAGTTTCATAATGCTGTGAAGTTTTCTTTTCTTTCTATTCCTTTCCTGTCTTCTGATTAGTATCGGTCTTTCGTGTTTTTCTTCGATACTATTTCTACTTCCTCCCAATGATTGACGTTATCGTTTATTTGATTGGTTCTTCTATTTTTAGAAATAATTCCATCTTCTCATATCACACCAATGCAATCATCTGACAGGTCCATCTTCTCAATAGATTTTCTTTTTTTCTTTCTGAAAACACAACTTCCGTCGCAAATCAGAAATTCAGGTTCTCTCATGGTTTTATTTCATCTCAAATCAATTGTAGAAAATTAATAGCTCTTTTCTTGTGTTGTTTTCTTCCTCTTTTCAACGTGAGTTGTTATTGTGTTTTAAATACCATCAAAAATTTAATACAAATCATGAAATCACAAATCATCAAAACATGAATAAAAATTCATCAATTCACTTTTTTTTTTACCCTAGGGTAGCTACCCCCTGTCTAACATTGTCTATGAGTAATGTGACTACCTGCTTTTGTCTAACATTCTATCCTCTTAACAGGCATCAAAGAGAGTAAAGAGTTAGAATAAAAAACTTTGGAAATGCAATTTTACATGTGAGTCCAATTATACATGTGAGTTCATCCGTGATCAAATTAAACTATTGGTCCTACAAAGCTTAAACTTGAATAGAAGGTTTAAAAATGAAAACCTTAACTTTGTCCCATAATCAGAGAAATAGATGCAGGATTGTCCTTAAGAAATGAACTGTTTACTATTTTTCTTCAAACGCCGTCTTCTTCGCATTTACCACTTTTTTTATTTCCCTTGATAATTAAATAAAGTGTTTTGTATAAAGTTTTTTTCTTTCATCTTATCGTAAGGTATCCAAAAGTTTTCACGTCAACTTTTTCTTATTACGACAATTACTTAACGAGTATAATGTGCAGTTTTGAAAATAAATCTTATTTTCTGATTTGTAAATAACAAATTTCTGTATTTTCAAATATGGAGTTATTTGTTACGAGACTCAAAACGTAAGAAACGATCAATCAATTAGAAATTGTTGGTATTTACTGTTAACATGGTTTTGAACGCAAATCTAAATCATTCCAAATAGTCGTTAGAAGATTGTTGAAGGACAGCCTAATGTAACTTTGAAGAATATTGATCAGAGTTCCAGCCACTTTGATGTTTTAGATAAGACAATCTGTGCTAGAAACACTCACCTAAAATGCTTCAAGACTGAACTTGCGAAATAATGTAGTTTTCAGCGACGAGTCTAGATTTCCTCAACAATTCAGGCTTTTACAATCCATCTAGCTTTCAGATGTACTGATTGCTTTGTATAGATTTCACAGTGAAGGCCTCATGATGACAAGTATTCAACCGAGATTCAGCGAACGATTGATTGATGAATCGCTCTTTCAACTGTTAGAGATTGGTCCCATTTCATTTTATGAATGATGTGTCCATTTAACGAAAAAATTCTCATCAATTGCCACCTGTAAAGATAAAATATAAAGGTGGTTTTATTTTAAGGATAGCGAAACGTTTGTAACAGGTTTTACAAAGATCAGTAAAACATGTATGGTAAACAACAGGATTTTCTAAATATCAATAGTGAACTTAGGAACTATTTGATGATGCAGAAGGTGAACAATGTGCTACGTAATTCTTTTGTTTGTTTCAAGCTAGTGTTCATGTTTCGTGATGAATAGCGCGAGGGTAGTCATTGTTAGCAGCTTTCACCAAAGGTTATTGTCAGTGTCCTTGCAATGTGTTATTAAAAGTCCAAAGAAAAAAATTTGCTTTTGTTCTTTTCGTATAGATGCAATTGTATCACTGCTAGTGTGAGAGGTTTGTATTCGTTATCTGAAATGACAGATATGCATTTAATGTATGGACTGGCTCATGTAGATAGATATGAAGCACGTTGGCTATGCAAGAATATCTCTCAGTTAAGAACATACATCGATTCCTCAGAGAGAGAGGCAAGTTGGGCCACAGACAAACAGTGGAAGTCCCAAAATTAAATTAAAACACCCGAAGGAGAAAATCGAATTCTTTACGAGGTAGCTGCTGTTCCAGAAATAAGTAGAAGGACAATAATAAAAACAGAAGAGATTTCGCATACATTGTTGGGAAGATACTTCATGAGGAGCTACTGTAGTAGCTCAATGAGTCCAAGGGTTAGCTGCCACAGATTTTCCTTTAAGGATGCAGTTCTATCGTTGGTTTCTTGCTCACTGTGTGAATACTATTAACTTTGAATCTGAAATTTTATTCACTAATGAAGCTTCGTTTTATAAATTTCCTTAATTCGCATTTATGGACAGAAAAAAACCTACAAGAAATCATCGAAAGCAAACATCAACAGCAGTTTTAGTTTTTTTAATATGTGGACCGGTGTTTTGGGTGATCGGATATTTGGTCCCTACTTCCTCTGTTATCCATTAAGTTTATCTTCATTTTTTCTTCTGAGACTCTTATATGATGAAGGACATTTATTGAAGAGAAGATAATTACGGTTCGTGCATGACGGAGCCACGGCTCATTGTCATCATGAAGCTTTGTGCTTTCCTCAACAATTACACAACATTGGATTGGTCGGGGTCCTCTGTGACTTGGCCTACACTGTTCCAGCATTAAATACTCTGGATTTTTATTTTTCGAACAACATGAGAAAACTGTTTATCAATTGGATTGTCGATGACACAGATGGAACAGAGGATAGACAACGGGAATACACAATGAATTTCTCAGCGAAACTTGCATGTCTGTAATGAGGCAGATGGTGGACATTTCGAACATTTACTTTTGAGATCCGTTGGTGGTAGAAGTTTCGTTAAATACTTATTTCTGTATCATTTGTGACCCGACTGTATCCTGTGATGTTCATTCACATGTGCAATAATAATTAGAATCATGTTTTTTCTTATTTTTCGAACGTTATACATAATACATGTACACAGTATCATACTGTACGCTGTGGTTACATACAGTATTATTCGCGCATTAATTTATCATACATATAATATTATGAGTCTTAAATTTTAAACGATGTATTTCCGACCATATGTTTATTTTTACTGATTTGTCTTTCTAGAGCCTATCACGGACGTCTGTGGGTGCCTTTAAAAACAACCCTGTAAAATAAGGAATTTGCTCTGCATTCTCAGTAGACCATGAATCCTTTTATTAATATCTTGGACCTCCACTAATTTCAGAACCTTTCATGGCCTCTAGACTGACCTTTAGTCAACAAAGCAGTTTTCCAATCTAGTATTTTTTCATTATTTCCTTCTCCAGTAATTAGTTACGTGTGAAGGTCAATATTCACTCCGTATTTGAATGATCTGAATTTACAATACAGAAACAAAAGTACCTGGCGATCCACAATGTCTAGGAGATAAAAGAAATAAGAAATCAATTAGTTTGAGCGTTTTCTTTAATGATAGCGTCATTGGTTATCGAAGTCCCCAAAAAAATTTAGTTTCGTTGGTCTTGTTCTTAATGAGTCGTTAGTGCTAATCAAACATCAGCATATGTTCAGTAAAAGTAAAAGTAATTTGGCTAGATTTGAGGCTTTTCCAAGTAATAATTAAGGCGCTATCAATTTTGATTTTTATACCTCCAAGTGGCCCCGATACCTATCATGCAAAAAAAAAAAAATACAAAAAAAATGGAACTGCATTACATGGAATTCAGACAAATTTGAATAAATCTTTTTTTTTAAAGATGAAAGATTTCCCGTAAGGATCAAACAGCTGTTCCGGATACCCGTCGATGGCTGTGTGCGAAAGCTTATTTTCTGAGTATTAAAGGATTTGTTTTTAATTTAATGAATCATTTCTGTTTATTTTTCTTGAGTAATGAAATTCCCTTCTTTGACCACAAACTAAAATATTCTTATATTCTTTTTTTAATTAGTCCAAAATAAGTTTCTTCGAGAATCATTTCGTGGTTCCTGATTTTTCCAAGCTTCTGAATTTAACGCTGTAAAAATACTTTATTTTTATGTGCGATTAGAATATTATATTACAATAATACACGTAATAATAATATTAACCCATACTGTGTATTTTTTGGAAAAGTTTTTTTGAAATACTTTATTTCGATGACAACCATCTTGAAAACATGCAGGTATTTAATCTGACAGCAGCTGCTTTATTTCTCCTTCAGATGATATAAGGAGATGCTGAGATGGATGAGGAACAGGATTTAAATCATAATTAAGGATGATGGTGGATGATGTTCTTTACTTCTAGAATAGAAGAAGTAAGTTGAAGGATGTAAAGGAATCCTTGGAATCTTAACTTCTCTGCTGAAGGCGGAAATTCATCTGTCAGCAGAGGTTTTGATATCACCTATTTCTCGTCAATTGAGAAGAACATATTTGTGGGAAACTTATGCTTCTTAGAAAGAAAATTATAAAATCCAGTCTATTATAATAATTTTATTTTTTGAGTTTGGATAAAAAGAAATAAAAAGAGGAACATCAAAAGAAACGACTTAAATTATAATTCATGAGTTTAAAAAAGTTTTTTATGTGTGTTAAACATTTTTTGAAGTTCTTAAATAGAGCTAACACACAAGTCTAAATAAAAATTAAGTTAAAAGTTAAAAAACATAAATATTTACAATTAAAACAAACTAGTTTTGACCGAGCCTGGTGTATCGCTTTTTATGGCAATTACTTTCGATTTGATTCTGAAAGTCATTCAGCATGTTTCTTCAAGATGCATATTACAGTTTAGTAACGCACAGCAATTCAATAATCTTATCCCGCTGATACAAGCCCTATTTAGTATGCAAATCTTCGAATACAATGAGTGCTACCATCAACAACAACAGGGTCTGTTTATGGGTCTTTCAGCCTCTGCGTTAATAGCTGAATGGTCTATGATTTATGTAAAGGATTCAGCGTTTACGGTTTTTGATGAGAGACGACTACATATTTCATTTTACTTCCGGTATGTGGATGACCTCGTTCTTTACGCTGACAACAAGGAAATCATCACAATACTCAACACCTTTGAAGGGATTCATGATGCCATAAAATTTGATATTGAATATGGACAGGAAGGTGTCATAACGTATCTAGACACAAAAGTAACGGACATAGCTACCTCTTTCCAAACAGAAGTTTTTCGAAAGGAAACATACTCAGGAATCACTCTAAATTATAATTCGTTTGGTCCTCTTAGTTTTAAAATTAATGTCATCAGTATGGCCATAAGAAGGGCCTTTCTCCTTTCTAGTTCTCAAGATTTGTTTAACAAGGAGATACAACAGGTTCGGTCAATCTTAGTGGACAATGATTACCCATTGGAATTTATTAATAGGCATATAAAAAACACTCTGCTAAAAATCTATAATAATGATCAAGGTCGCCAACGAAGGAAGAATCAATATGTTTCTTTTGATTACCACCCGCACCTCTTCCCCCTCATTAATAAGGCACTTAAAAATCAAAATATTGTAGTTACGGCAGCTACTCGAAGTACCATTAACAGTTTTCTCAACAGACGAACAGGTGAAACCGAAAAAAAAAACAAAAAAAAGGGGTTGTTTACTCAATTCAATGTTTGGGTTGCGACCATTTCTATATTGGAGAAACCCGCCGGGCATTGGACCTCCGCATGGCGGAACATGCACAGGCCCTCAGGAACAAAAATAGGGCCTATAATACGGTGCAGCATATGGAAGTGACTAATCATACCTTCGACACGTGTCATCCAAAGATTCTAGCAAATGAAACCTCGCATTATAAGCGCAAATGCAAAGAGTCCATATTGATTGCTACTTCTGAAAAATGTATCAATGACTGTGTTTCCGTTATGAACATATAACAATATGGATTCCGTAAAAAACCTAAAGATCTCCAATTGCAAGCAGTTTTGTAATGGGAAAAAAAAACGCTTTCCCTCAAGGCCTGCTCTGTTTACAAACAGTAATGGATGTTTGTAAACAAACCCATGTGCGCTACTGTAGTTCCTTCGATCGCCACCAGGCAGCTGTCTTTGATTGCCGGCAGGATCGCAGCCTTCTCCAAGCATTCAAATTTCATCATTTGCATCCTGTTGACAATTGGTTCATCTGGACCAAGCTTCTCATTGGGTGTTTTACTGAACTTTTTCCTATATAAGAGACTGAGGTTGTCGATTTTATCCCATTCACTGATGATGACCCGTTAACGGGGCCGAAACTAGTTTATTTTAATTGTAAATATTTATGTTTTTTAACTTTTAACTTAATTTTTATTTAGACTTGTGTGTTGGCTTTATTTAAGAACTTTATAATTCATGAGGATTTATAGTTATAAATAACGAAATAACTCAAAATCAAGAATAGTATATACAGTACACTATTCTTGATTTTGAGTGATTTCATTATTTAGTACTATGGGAATTTTTCCAGGCTCATTCTCCTCCAAACGGGTCCTAGGGTCTACCCAGCCCTCTGTAAAATGGGTACCAGGTTTCTTTCCCGGGAGTTAAAGGCGGGCGGGCATCGGGCCGGCCCCTCGACCTCAACTTCGTCCCGTAGGCTATTTGTCGGGAACTTAACCTCCCCCGCTCCAGAGGATCTGTTCCAGACCAGTTGAAGGTTAACTTTAACCTTCACTTGTTTCTTGGTTTGCTTCCATTGTCTGGTTAGCATTTGTCGTTTAAAGATGCACTCGAAACTAGTCAAACCTTTTAACGACTTTTTTTTTAATATTTGTATGTTTTTTAGTTCTAATATTGATCTAGTTGTTAACACATGTTAAATCCTTTTAAATAAAGTATATAGAGACTTTCTTTAGTGATCTATATCACTTTTCGTACGATGCTTTCAAAACTGCCAATCAATAGAAAATTTAATCCTAAGATTGTCCATTACGATTCTTTTCTCAACATGTTGTTTAAAAACTTAAGTCTTGATAGACCTTGCTTATTAGAGCTAATTTCATATTTTAAAGCAATTAAAAATATTTTATTCGTTTGACGCTGGGGCACAATTTATTAACACAAATTATATTTTATTTAACTGTTTCTGATATTTTAATATTCCACAAACTCTTTCCTTTTTTTTATTATTAAAAAGCCAACTAAATCGCCACATGTCAATAATTAAAAAGAAAGTGCAATAAAAACAACGTACGTTTCGAAACCTATACGATTCAGGTTTCCTTATCAAGCAAGGGGGTTTTAATTGCTTGATAAGGAAACCTGGTTCATCGAGGTTTCGAAACGTACGTTGTTTTTATTGCACTTTCTTTTTAATTATTGACGTGTGCCGATGTAGTTAATATTATTGTAACGGCACGTTAAAGTTTTATTATTCTTTCCTTTTTTTCTTTATAAAAAATCAAAGGACAGTTGCAATTTTTTCAGTTTTCGATAATTGGAAAATGTTAAAATCTCTCAGATTTTAACACTGTGCATTGCCAAGAAACTACGGCCATCTTAGATACCTCTTAGATAATTCTTAACAACTCGACTGTTAAGAAGCGCCTTCTAAGTTGAGTGCGTCAAACTAAACACATTTCTAGCTCTATTTTTAAAGAAAAAAATATTAAAAGTTAGAAGAAGAATAGTCTCTCTTTTTAAAAGAAACAAAAATAAAGATAAAAGATTTATTGATTAAGTGATTCTGTCATTATCATGAATTAACAAGGATCTTTTCTTCATTTTCTAATGAGATGTTCTTTTTTTCTAGAACTTTTTTTGTTGTTGATAAAACGCGGTGGAGCTGTAATTTTTATCGTTTTGGTGCTAAGCTAATTTCATCAATTCCACGGTGTTGACTTTGTCTTAATGACTTTACAGCTTTTGTTTATTGTTTGCTTAATTAAGTAAGCCTCTGGTTTCGTTTTTAATTATGGAAATGAATGGAATAAATTAACGAGGAAATAAATATGTATCAAAGTGCTTCGTTAACATTATCGAAAGTTACAAAGTTCACACTGTTTAGAAGAAAATAAAAAGCTTTGAAGGAGGAGGAGGAAGGATATGGTCGGGTTCCATGTGCACATGACAGACACTTGCCTTTCTGTTAAGATAAAAAAATGGTTGATTTATTAATGGATCATTTGGAAACAGTCAACAGAAATCTCCTAGTATGCTTATCTACGCTCCGTTTCGCAGCAATTCACTTCTTTGTATAATGCCGCTTATGTAGCAGAGTTGTTATCCGTGGATTTATGGTCTCCTAAATGTTTTCATTTTTGTCAATTAGTGAAGAACAGACGTCGTTTCTTTAGTTACGTAATGAAGTTTGCATTTCTTTGTTATCATTCAAAGGATAGGAGTTACAATTAGTAGGGCAGAAGGATACATGACGTCATTCACAGAAGCACAGCGAAAAATGCATGTAAAATGACATTATTGGTTTGGTTAAGCATTCATAAGAGTCTTTTAATATGTATTGGACAAAAAAAAAGCGTTAGAACAAAAAAACGATTTTTTTTAATCTAGTTTTCAACTATTAACTATTCATCTGTTAGCCATCTATCGAGATTTTGTTAATATATTTACGTTATCAAACACAATCACACTTAAACTTTTAATATTTAAACACTTTAGATATTTAACACTTTTAATACCGGTATTTAGGCTAGAAATGAAATCCCGACAGTTTAGTATTTTTATAGTTTGAAACCGTAAAATTATTAACTTAGAAATATATTTTAATGGTGTACTGATATTAATCAATGTGGACTTTCTGTTGATGTAATTTATTGCTGAAAGACCGAGAATCAAAAAATTGCCAAAAGTACGCTGCTCAAGTTCATGAACCACTTTTAATCACTTGCTTTCTCTGTTTTAATAATTCAATAAAATTATTTACTAGTTAAAGGGGTTAATTAGTAAACATGGCTTCCTAATTTAAAGAGAAATACTTTAATCTACAGTCTGCATTATTTGCTGCTCAAATTTACTCAAAGTAAACCATTTAAATATTCCATTGTTTCCATTTAAATATTCATTGTTTCCGTAAATTGCACTTTATAGTAAATTTGTATTATGCTTTAGAATGACTACTTTTGTAAGATATGTTCAATGATATATTTCTATCATTGAAACAAGAATAGTTATTGGACGTTGAATGAGGGCGGTGTGCACCAACACTCTGCCAAAGCGGTTGTCAAGCTGCTAGGTAGGATCGAAACTCTCTAGTCTTTAAATAAAAATTGGTGTGCACCAAGCACAATTAGACAATACTTACTGGTAAGTCGTCGATGGCGTTCAAACACAGCCTTGTAGTCAAGGCGGAGGCCTGCCACTAGACTTATGTTCTGAACCTGGGTTCGAATCCCGGCGCCAGTGTGGATGTTTACTTCCTTCCCTGTGCTTATTTGCTTGTTTTCCCTTTCTCTGCAGGTTTGAAACCATTCGACAGTGCCTTCCTGAGGAAGGCAAGGGAAAAAAAAACCCCTCAATATCTATTCCAAGATGAGAATGAAAACTCCCAACCCAACGCTTGGTTCTTGAGTTCTTTCAGTAGTATTTGCCCCATAGTATTTCCATGGATTCTTCGGTGGGAGAGTACCTTTGTTTCGGCGAACGCACTTAACCCACAAGTCGTTGATAACTTGTCGTGTTTCTAAAAGTGGCTGCCATTAATTAATAAAATTTATCGTCGTTTCCAGATCACTTTTCGCATGCACAAGTAATTTAAAAATGGAAGCGTCCAAGGAGAAATAAAAAAAAAACATGGGTCGAATCTTTTCCTTGAAGACAAGAATTTTCGGGACAAGAATCTTCAAATGAATTAACCTACCTAAAATTATTAGGGAACTTTTATTAGTGTACATACATCTAATTCATTATCAAAATTACAGAAATCCATCAATGAAGTTGATGGAAGTTTTCTAATTAAGAAATGGTTTAATGCAGGAAAATTTGGCAGCTAAATTTTGTTGATACCGCAGCAATTTAGCGACCGATGAAAGTTTGTGCACAGCCAATGTAGGCTAAGGGCGGATCTGAACAACCACCACTTTTAATATAAGCTTGGTTCACACCATCTTGAATGAAGTAATTATTAATACGTTAATCAGAATTCCACTTTCATTTAAACTTTAAACAAAACAAAAATAATTCAAAATGAACAGAGATTGTATTGCTGAATTGTTTCCGAAGAGAATTCGTATTTTGTTCTTTTCCGTCGAAGTTTGATGCCAATTCCCTTAAATAATTGACAAAACAACTTTGGCATTTCGGAAATGCCAATTTTTCTTTTCAAAAAATGACATCTATTCAATAAAGTTTTGAAGTAAGTTATAAAGGATGAAAAAAAAAATAGTTAAAGTTTTAAATGAGTGAAGATGTTCCAATTGAGCAGTGAGGTCAAGATTAAGGGAAAAAGAGAAATTAATATATTAAATGTAAAAATATTCCAGTACCAACTTTCAATTTCTGTTGTAAAAAATTCTCGAAAAGCTCTTTTGAAGAGACATGAAAGCAAAGTTTTAAAGTTTAATCCTTGATTAATATTCGCTATTTACAGTGATAATAAAAGTAATGGAACGATGGTTTTGGATCTAATTTCTTATGTATGGACTCTATTTGTACTACAGTCAACAGAAAGAAGGAGGAACCTTCCTAAAACTAACGCCAAAATTTCAGCTTAAAAAGAGAACTTCTGTCCTGAATTTCAAATTCAAAGATATTAGTAAAAGTTAAAAACGTTTGAATAATCTTTCAGGTGAAGTTATAATGAAATTGCCAAAATTTCATTTAATTTCCTTAAATATAATTTTCCGATGACATTTTTTCTTCCAAATTTCTTGCAGAAATCAAATGTCAAAAAAGTGATGAATACAGAACTCAAATGGCGGGGACATGAAATGGTTTACGGCTTTGCTGAAATTAAATGATTTCCAATTTCAGATGCCATTTAAAATCATAAATGCAGTGGTTAAATCACCTGTAAATCATCTGTAACTAATTAACCTTTGTTTGAAACTAATATTCATTTTCAATTATTCAGTCATTGGTTTTAATAATGGCTAATAACTTGTTTAGTAACATTGTAAACTAGATTATAAAGTTTGATGGCTTACGTTAAGTTAACAGATTGTGATTCAGATATCGTAAACATTATGAGGGAATTAGTTTTGAAAATAAGTTTTCTCATTTTACCAAATTGACTTTCAAATGAGGTTCTGAAGTCTTTTATTGTTTCAAAGTATAAAGTTGTAAAATACAAATATAACAGGTAATAGAAAATGTTAGCTTAGTGTAATTGTTAATAGCTAAAGCTTAAGTTTAAGTCAACTAAAGTCTGCAGAATAACTTTGCATAATACCACAACTTAGAATTATGTAGTAAATGTTAAAAGATGCAACAACGTTTCAAGTTCTAAGTTTGGAATTGTCTTTTGCGTCGTTTTTAATGGTGAACTCATAACCCACTGAAAACCGAATCCCTACAACAGCAGAATAATTAAAAATAAAAACTTTAAGAACATTAAAATAACGTTTTGAAAGACGGAATTTGCTTCGGCTGCAAAAACATTAAGAATTATTTTTAAAAAACGAAAACAATTTAATGGATTAATAACTCAACGAACTTCCGATCATTTTACTTCTGGAATTCTATTTGAGGTTTTAACTTGACGGTCTTTCATAAAAACATATCAGTAAATATATTTAAATTTGAAGTCAGCAAATCTATGCAAACCAGCTAAATTGTTAGGTATTAACTGTACTAATTAGACTTCATCGAAGATTCTTAGAAAATCCTTAGAATCCTTAGAAAATTTAATTCCAAAATGTCCTCTATAACCCAAACCGGAAGTAGGAGCTCCATGAGTCATGCCTCATTGGAATTCCCGAAGGCCTGAATGTTTTGAGAAAATTGACTTCCGGTCAGGCCACTTTCGTTTTTCTTTAATCGTTCACGGATCAGATCAAATAGCGATAATTGGACAAAACTTCAATCTATTATTAATCGACTTTGAGAACGAATATGACACCTTCGACGCAATATGGCCACTTCCAGTTGTTTCAATATGGCCATTTCAAGTTGGCCGTTGGCCAGTCATTCAGAGTCGCCCGATTGGTGCAAAATAGGATCTAGATATACTTTAGTATGAATTCAATGCAGGCATCACTTGAAACATAGTTGACCCTTGAACTACAAGGGCTTGAATAAAGGAGTTGTGCGCGCCGATCATTTTAACAAAGCAAGCGTTGATAGATTGCAAATTGTACGGAGTCGCTTGATTTGACTTGTTGTTCATATAACTTAAAATCTTCTGTTCCTAAGAGATACTTTGATTAGGAGTTTATTTTCTGCGCAGAAAATGATTTCTACATACGTTAAAAACCACTCGAAGTTTAACGAAGGCTAAACAATCACAGATTGCAAAACTCACTAATGATAAATCCCAGAATATCGGATATCTCATTATGAAAGGCAAAGTTAGTAGTCTACTTCAATCAAAATCTTGAAAATACTGACACTTTTGATAAAAATAAGATTTTCATCTCTGCAGAGCTACAAACAATTTCTGATATCAAAAATATAAAAAAAAAAAAATCTTATTTTTTTTTCAGTCTTATTGTTGTTAATTTTTACATATAAAATAAAAGGAAAAAGATCAGCTCATATTTTGATATCATTTTTTTCCTGTACATAGTATAGATTAATAATATTTGATGAATTACTTAAATCATTTTTTTACACGTTTCTACTTGTTTGAAACTGTCAAATTACATCAATCTTATGTTGCTAAAACGGATATAAACTAGTTTCAAAAGAGACTAATTTCTTCAATTTGTATTATAAAAACATTAACAGTAAATAATCTTTATTAATTTTCATTAATCTTCATTAAATAATCAAACTTGTTTGGAACTTTTGTGCCACTTAATAAAATTAATTTAAAAATTTGTTTAGCATGTGCTTCTAAACCATAATATTGAACACAATGAAATTCAGCCTATACAGAACACAAGTGTAAAATATATTTACAATCTAAAAACATACATACATACAGTGGAGCTTTCGAGCCACTTTTCAAGAGCCCTTTGTCAACATTTATGTCGTAAATTTATGTCGTAAATGTTGATAAGGGGCTCTGCAAAAGAGGCTCGAAACCTCCTGTACGTAAATATATACAGTAAAACCCCGTTATTACGCTCCCGCTTATAGCACTATCCCGTTCTTTACGCTCCTTTCATACGGTCCCTGGAATTTTCTATGTAATTCTGTATACTTTTACCCTCTTATAACGCTTCAAATCCCGCTTGTAGCGCTTTTCTTATATCGGAAATTTTGTATCGAAAAGAAATGTAACACTGTAAAGATTCTTTTCTTTCCCTGGTAGGAGGGAATCTTTGAACTCTTTGAAGTGCGGGTCTGTGATACAGTAAGTTAGTGCAAAATGTCGAAGCGGAAATCCCTTTCTGTAAGTGAAAAATTGCAAATTCTCCGTAAGTACGACGAGAATTCTATACTAAGTCAGAAGGATTTCGCAGAATCTCTAGGAATTCCCTCATCCACTCTGAGAACAATAATAAAAAAATAAGAATGGAATTACCAATGCAGCGAAGGGTGGTTGCAAACATAAAAAAATAAAGTGTGGAAAATATTAAGATGCCGAGGAAATTCTAATTGAATGGATTCATCAGTCCCGTGATGCATCAGTGCCATTAAGTGGCCCAATCATTCAAGAAAAGGCGCATGAAATAGCGGGCAGTGCACTAAATCTGCTCCGAAAATATATTAGGGTTGCTCCTAGTAGTATATCAATTGATGCTAATAGTTACTTGAACCGCATTGAAAATGTCATAATTCATAACAGTAGCACACACACACGGCAAACCACAATCAAAGATGTTTTTAATAGGAAATAAGCTCACATTTGCACTATATCTATTGCAGAATCTAGTATCTTTCCTATAAAATGGTGTCTAAATGTTTCCCCATCTCATAAATCATTACCCGTCTATAGCGCTATCCCGCTTATTACGCTTGTAGGTGATGGTCCCTTGACGAGCGTAATAACGGGGTTTTACTGTATATGTTTTTAGATTGAAATATATTTTTAAACTTATATAGTGTACAGGCTGCATTTTGTTTTGTTCAGTACTTAAAATTAAGGGGAAGGGTTAAATATTTAAACCAATTGGCGGCGATAGACTTCACTTGAATAAATTATTTCCGGTCTTGATTTTTAAAAATAAATCAAGTGTTGCAGCAAAGCCAACTCATGTATGCAACTGGAAACAATTTTAATTAACTTAAAAACTATATATTGAATGTTGAACCCTGTTATGCAATTATTGTCAATCTTCAGCTAGTGAATTTAATGCCACTAATATAGTGGAGAGGTTATTGATAGGAAGAATGTCTCTTTAATAAAAAATTTAAAAACTTACTAAACTTAAGAATAATGAAATTCTTAAATGTATGAATTGAAATGTGGTAATAATTTGTATTATAAACAAATATTAGCGATGTATTACACTGTACTGTGTATCTTAAAAAACGCAACAATATTGTGTATTCACTGCATAAATTTCGGCATTATATATTATGGTGTAATAAATATCTTAGAAGTTATTTAAATTTAACATCGTAATACTGTTAGTGGTATAAACTTCAAAAATATAACTGTCAGCTATGATAAAAATCAATGCCTAGAGATGCTTTAAATCAATAAATTGTAAAAATAGTCAAAACACGGTGAATAATATTTACCAGGTTATCCCACTGTTTAATTCAGAGCTGTCTGAATTCAATTCCAATTGGAAGTTAGCTGAGATTACAAAGGCATAATAATTTTAAAAATGAAAATTGGATTGAATATGATGTAAACAGTGTTGGATCTACAAAAAGAATGGGTAGCAGGTTTGAAGTCATCGAAACTCAGCTAACTAAAAAGTGAAATTGCCATTTTCACTAGTATCCTATATTAAATTGAATTGCAGGAAATGCCCAATGGGAAAGTCAGCAATATTAGTGACTTATGCAAGTAAAGTAGCCCAAAACGAGATCTTTGTAAAAGATCTTAATTATAACCTTCCCAAGCAAATAATCTTCAAAATACAGCAGAAAACAGAAGCTAAATATAATTTTTTTTCGATTCTGTTGTGAAAACGTATTTCAGTCATATATAGGCAATACTAAGTGCCCGGAGTAGAACGAAACCACAAAAGTTTTGAAATTAATTCAACGGAACCACTATTAGTTTTGCTTTTTACCTTTGATATTTTTAGTTTACCATGACACATATCAATTGGGCTTTCGTTCCTGACAACTTCTATTATCATACATGGAATCACAATATAATTATATCGTTGATACGATATGCAGGGATTGACATAGTGTAACAAAGTTAATATGTCATTGTTTAACTGTTTCAATAACTTTACTGTTGAAATGTTTTCACGTTGTGAAGTGCAAAGAGCTGCAACTCAAGCCCATCTTTCATCAAATCTTTTTTTCTTTTTTTTTTTCCTTTTTCTGTATCTCTAGTAGAATTTGAGAATAATAGCAAAACTAAAGTTGCAAAAGCAATAATTCTTTGTCGCTTCGCCGAACTCCATTTTTAATCGCGATCTCAACGAGAACAAAACAAGATTTTCTACTTTCATGTGTAGAGCAATGTCGTTTTACTGGAGCTGCAACAATTTTTCTCCCGTGTATTGTGCAAGTTTTCGAGAGCGTGTAAAGCGGCCATTATGAACTAAATTTTGCAAATGATGAGGGTTAATTATTAATATGAATAAACAATAGTGAAAGAGGTTTTGTTTTTAGGATTGACCAAAGCAGATCACGGGACAGAGCTTACAATTCCACTTGAATGTTTTTCTTATGTGTTTTGTATGATGGGTCATTGTACATGCACATCACGTTAAAATGACTGAAAGGATTTTCATAAAATTTGCTAGATAGCTTATTTACAGTTAGGTACGTCGATTAAATCAAGGGTCAATTTATTATCATCTCCACCCGTTGTATTTGTCAAAACAGACCTCTGAAATCCCCCTCCAATGTTGCTAAATGATTCTCTTTAAATTCTAGTAAGATGTTTATTTAAAAGTGAATTTAAAACATGGGAACGTTTATTTTCATCTCCCTCCAATCACCGTTTACAAAATTGATTCCCAGCATTTCCTGCTCAGTGCCCGCTATGCGATGGTAGCTGAGTCCATACCTAGTTTAGGCTGAATAGAAAACTGATACGACGATGAACAATTTTGATAAGGAAAATTAAATAACCTGAAGTAGATATAATATTACGATACATAGCTCCGAACTAGAGATAAGAACCCGTGAGGATTCTCTTTTTGATAAGACAGCACAGATAGCTTCTGCATAAAGACTTTCGAAAGATAAATATAATACGTGGGAACACATATTCTTCTTTCGTAATTTTTTTATTATCAATATTTCGATATCTTTT
The DNA here is from genome assembly GCA_023159025.1 of Thereuonema tuberculata. Lineage (NCBI taxonomy): Eukaryota > Metazoa > Arthropoda > Chilopoda > Scutigeromorpha > Scutigeridae > Thereuonema > Thereuonema tuberculata. The sequence continues at coordinate 49,711,854 of JAFIDM010000007.1, forward strand.
GCAGAGATCTTCTGCAGGATCTACGAGGACAGGAAACTTTCTTTTCTTGTACAGGAAGAATTTTACCTGTCCTCAGAAATCCTGAGAAGATCTCTTCAAAAGAGATCGAAATATTGAAAGGAGTTAGGTATTCCTAAGATTCTGTGTCTTTACATTTCGAAGAAATAACAAGTTTTCAGAGAAATTATATCTTAATATAATACGCGGAACTGTCAGAATTTCTAATGATTTTTATTAAACTTTGACTAAAGCCATTGAAAAGGAATGAACAGTGAATTTTCTAGTAAAAATAAAAGAACAGGGGAAAAACAGAAATGTTTGAAAAGGAGTTTTGTAATCACAACTAACAGTCAGTTTCTCTCATCAGTAACATTATTATTCTCTTCTCAATGCAGATATTATTGCGCTGTGGATGTTATAAAAGCTGGACATTTACTTCACGTTCATAATATTTAGTTAGACAATAGATTTAACGTGCGTTAGTACATTTTTTACAGTAAAATAAAACAAAGAACGCACATAACTAAACAAAACACAAATTCACTGAGCTATTTTTTGATATTTGTGCTGGAAATTGGAGACAGTAGAGTTTCGAGGCTTATTGGCCTCTCATCAGTCCAAATCCATCCAGCATACCAAGCTCAGTGAAATTCTTTTTATTCTTTATTTTATTTTGATGTTTTTGTAATTCAGGGGTCATTGATTTGTATGTTTGTCCGTTTTGTATATCGTCCCATTTCACTAAGCTTGGTATGCTGGATGGATTTGGTCTGATGAGAGGCCAATAAGCCTCGAAACTCTACTGTCTCCAATTTCCAGCACAAATATCAAAAAATAGCTCAGTGAATTTGTGTTTTGTTTAGTTATGTGCGTTCTTTGTTTTATTTTACTGTAATAATATTTAGTTATTTGTTATTCGCATAAATTTCCAACTGTTTTTCCAATAAATGTTTTTTGGCTTTTTTTTATTTTTTTTTTAGTTTTTTTGTCTCTTTTTTTGCAGTATATTGGTTCTGTAAAGAGAACCCGGATGTTTGGAATTAATCCTAAAGCTTCATTTGAATGTTTTATATTTGTTAACAGTTTTCCTTTAGTTTATCATTGTTATTTACGCTTAAGAACTAGAAATAGTCCACTATTTCTACCAAAGAAGCTTAGAGGCGAAAATCTGATTGGAAAGAATTTACAGAGCTTGTATTTGCACAGCGTTTTTTAAGTAGATTTTATATTATGTGTTTGGGAAAGTTTCGAAGGAACTGAAAGAGATAAAGCCTCCAAGGCATCACCAATACTTGAAAGCCGAGGATGGGGGGGGGGGGTATTTGATTTTACAAAACAATATAAAAAGATTTAGTGGAACATTTCACTTCAAATATCCACCCTGATTTCTGCTACGGAAATGTCTTGAAAGATTGGTAGAAATCTTGCTTGGTGAGGAAAAAGATGCTAAAATTAACTACAATCTGAAACAATGAAATTCAATCTCGTAGACCACGTCTTTACTCATGAGATCTTCCTTAGTGCAGGACATGTTATTTGTAACCGGTCTGAAGCTGAAATATTCTCCTATTTACTAATTAATCTGAGAAGATACAGAGTTAGTGAATAGAGTAGCAATAATTTATGTTCTGTAGTCAAAGATTCTGGTACTCGAATGCAAAGAACACTACTAATAAAGAAACAGCAACAAGAACCTTCAAGAAAACTCTACACGACCTCCTATATTTCATTTACTGCAAATAATGATGAAAAGAATATAAAATATATTTAAGAAAAAAATTAAAGAATAAAATAAATAAGGAAAGGTCCTTGTGTGCCATGATATTGTTATTACTGAGACCAGGATTCAAACCTGGATTATTGCCGCCTCAACTAAATACTATACGATCATGACTGAATAAAGAGATTCCGAATGCCTGTAAGGAATACGCTTTCTTAAGAGTATTATCATATTCCGGTTTCTTAAGACCGGAACAGGAAGTGATAACAGACCGATACTCATATTATTCCCCAGCTGTACTAGAATAAGCTTCTCAAAAATTTAACACTCGTGTCTGTCTAACTTTAATTTGGGCTGCAGGTGTAATGAATGGATGAACTTAAGACCTCCCCCCCCCCCTTTATACTTCGAATACGGTTCACTAATGCTGGGCGAACACGTAGCAATTTGCGGCAATATTGTTGGACAATATTGCTCGTTTTTATTGCTGACAACCGTTTCCAGCAATAAAAATGAACAATATTGTCCATTTCAAGATTATTTTTATTGCTGGAAAAAAAGGAACAATATTGCTGGAACAATATTGTCGAGAAATATTGCTGGTTCGCGAGCGAATCACATGAACGGATGAAATCACGTGACAATGGTGACGTAGTAGGAAGGCGGGACTTTGAAAATCAGAAAATCACTCACTCACGCCGGCCATTTTTTTTAGAAAGAAGGCCTAAAATCAGCGAAATGGGTCGGCCCAAAAAAGATAATTCAAACAACAACATTTTGTCAATTGATAATGAAAGAATCTTAATTGATTTCTACCGCGGTAAGCGTTTAATAGTAGATCGATTCTGTCCGTTCGTAACAAGTTAGGCTTAACCGCAAGTACGCTTACACTCGATCGCTCCCATTTTATTCGCAAATAAATTGTATAAATAAAACCGATTTCGTACAATTGCTGGGAATATTGTCCCCAGTGCACCTATGCTCTGCTCGTGTGGTGTGTTTATAAGGCGTTCTCACTGAGTGTGTAATGAATAGGGCTCCCTAGTTAAACACGAAGCGCCGTAACCATCAATATTCAGGGCAATATTCGTTTAGGAAAAACAGTGTGTTCGCGCTTGATAACGGTTGTCAGCAATAAAAATGAGCAATATTGTCCAGCAATATTGTCGCAGGTTGCTACGTGTTCGCCCAGCTTAACACAAAAAAGTAGAAAACGAAATTTTTGATATTTCGTTACATTAAAATAAAACCATTTTACGTTTTCACTCCATACTGTTGATCTAAGCAATTTATTTTGGAATCTTTAATTCGATGATACAGAGACAAGTGATAAGTAAATACATTGCATTATTGGAGAAGTGTCTTTTTCTATATTCTCAGGTGGGCTACTGATCTTATCACACTGCCACGATTGGTAGGCAACAACAGGAATCCGGAAGCTTCCATAGGCCAGTTAGTCACCTGACATGAATCCGATGGAATATGTGTGGCATATGCTTGATCCTGCAGTGAAACGAAAACCTGCTTTTCGTGGAGAGCTTTTAGAAATCTGAGTGGGCCAACAGGTAAAGATGGCAGAACTCATTGATTCCATGCCCGACCTGGTGAAGACTTTGGTGACAGCAAAGGATGGGGCAACTAAGTTTTTATGGACATATTTGGAATTTCTATCAAGTAGATACTGTGAAATAAAAGAACAAGGTGCGAAAATCAGGGTGTTCTATTTACTTATGCGTTGTCTCTGTAGCTTCATTTTGTGAATTTACGTCAATCTTTTATAGTCCTTTGGTCATTACTGTTAGAAATTTATCTCAATTCTATTTCAATGGTATTCGTTTTGTAAATACCTTCATTTTTGATTTCTTACTGTTATTAGGTACTTTACTTGTCCATTAATCTAAGGCTTTATATTTACTCTCTACAGGTTTTGACCTGTGAAAGAAGCTTCAATAAATGAATGAGTAAAATCCTCCTTAAGCTCAACAGTGAATCCGGAATGACTGAAAACTTTTCCCTTATTATCCATTCAAAGTATAATTGCTAATAAAGTCAATTGTGGGATTAAGGGCAAAAGGATGTAAGTGTAAAAAAATATGATTGTGAGAAATAGATCATTAAAGTTAACAAGCCACCATAGACTCATCTGAGTCGCTCAATAAAAAAGTTGATGGAAAACAACACTAGGTCTAGTAAGAGCTTTCTTCGTCTTTTTCTTCACACACTTTTTTTTACTGAAAATAAAGGTTCATGTTCAGTTTTTATTATTTTTTAAAACTTACTACTATTAAAACAAGGTAGGGATAGCGATTGGTAAACCACTCACAACGTCTTCTGATAAAGTCTATGAAAATATAATTGATATTACAAAATTAAGTAACTGAAAAAATATATACTATGCAGACTTACTTCAGTATTTCAACTTTTTCATCAGGAATTTATTACATAAATGAGAAAAGAATGATTAAATAACTCTTCTTCTACATAAAAACAGAAGCAGAATAATAATCATGAATTGAATATCACGTTACACTTTGTAACTAATTAACAAAGTGTAACGTGATATTCAATTCATGATTGTTATTGTTTCTGTTTTTATGTAGAAGACGAGTGATTTAATCATTCTTTTCTCATTTATGTAATATATTCCTGATCAAAACTTCATGAAAAAGTTGAAATATTGAAGTATGTCTGCGTAGTACGTATTTTTTCAGTTACTTAATTTTGTAATATTAGATGTCGTACTTCATATCCTATCTTATACTCCTATTAAATTAGACTAAAAAACTCCATCTTCGGATAAATTTCATTTTATTAATGGTGATATTTCGCGGAAATATCATCTTTCCGCTTTTTCAAACCTTATTTGGGCAACAAAGAGTAGCTTCCATTACATTTACTGGTATAAATAAGACAGACATATTATTTTACAATAATGAAAGACTTTTAACAAAATCAATTCTTAATGATTATTATCAATGTATCAAAAATAGTTTAACACAACCAATAGTTACTAACAATGTATTATAATTATTATCAATGTATCATTATTAGTTCACTGAAATTTAATTATTAGTTCACTGAAATTTCTCTCTTTGGTTTTTTACTATGTCCTGGAAACACCCTATCCTATTTCCAGGACATAGTAAAAAACCAAAGAGAGAAATTTCAGTGAACTAATAATGATACATTGATAATAATTATAATGTTAATACATTTCACAAGTAATAAAAAGGGATAAAAACGCACAACAAATAAAATCACTGAGCTACTTTTGGAATATTTGACATCGGGAATCCAGGACAGTCTGTTTCGAAGTTATTACCTCTCCTCAGCTGGATTCACCCAATGTCTGCAGCTTATTTGTTGTGCGTTTTTATCCCTTTTTATTACTTGTGAAATGTTTCTACGCACGTTAAATTTATCATTAATTATAATACATTGTTAGTAACTATTGGTTGTGTTAAACTATTTTTGATACATTGATAATAATCATTAAGAATTGATTTTGTTAAAAGTCTTTCATTATTGTAAAATAATATGTCTGTCTTATTTATACCAGTAAATGTAATGGAAGTTACTCTTTGTTGTTCAAATAAGGTTTGAAAAAGCGGAAAGATGATATTTCCGCGAAATATCACCATTAATAAAGTGAAATTTATCCGAAGATGGAGTTTTTTAATATTAGATGTCTTTTGAAGATGTATAATTATAATCGATAATGCCTTAATTTCCTTATTATTATAAATGTGATTATTGCGAAAGACGTAATTGTTGCGATTGTTGTCATTGTTGCTAATAACAATTGTTGCGATTGTTGTCATTGCTGCTAATGAGATTTTAATGATACTTGTCCCCAGACAAAACGGGAATATAATTCTTGACTAAAAAAAAAATCATCTCCGTTCTTTTGCTTCTAATTTCTTTTACATTTATGATGTTATTATAGACAAACCTTGCGAGATTTTTTTAATAGGTAAATGAAAATAAAAACAAATTCAGTACATACAGTAGATACTGTGTACACATGAAATCTGATTATTCTGAAATAAGTTGTGTTACATTTAGAAATTTTAGACATCAAATTTTGTATTAAATATACATCAGACGTATATTGATTTATGTATACAGTCGGACCTCTATTTAACGAACCTCTATTTTGCGAATTTCTCTATTTTGCAAACTTTTCTTTGGAACCAAGAACATTTTGCTAATTTCCTCGTAAAATAACCTCCAAATAGCGAAGTGCATTTTTTATTTAACGAACTTTTTCGTGGTATCTATTTTTTGTTTCTCCTTGAAATGTTTTTATTATCAAAATTCCCTTAGAGGAAATGAAAGACATGTAGATACAGCTGAGGGAAAAAGAAGAAATTAACGATAATGTGCTGATTGATGATTATCTTTCACTTGATTTTGAAGTTGAGACCTCGGAAACACTAACTGAATCAGATATTTTGGACAGTTTGAAAAATAAAAACAATAGAGCAATGAATTGCAATGAAGATGAAGATGATGAAAATGGAAATGATCATGATGAAGAAATCAAAAAAACCTTCGTATGATGAAATGCTAAAATCATTTGAAACAATCCGACGCGGATTACAATTTGAAGAAAATACTGAAGGGGTTTTAGTGCATTGCAAAGATGCGAGACACACTGTGAGCGAAAAAAAAACAAAACCTCAGACAAAATTAACAGACTTTATTAGTAAAATTTAATACGCATGTGATAATGTATGCTTTATGTCATTAAAATTATTACTTTTTTAATAATATTTATTGTATTTTAAATTATGTAGTTTAAAGTAATTTTAAAAGGTGAATCTCTATTTAACGAATTTTCCATATAACGAACTTTTTTTCGGGATTTAGCGACTTCGTTAAATAGAGGTCTTCGTTAAATATATATAAATGAGATTTAACCATTCTTTCAGATAAATTAAATAGCTCTATAAAATGAACTTTCCGAGTTATAATTTTACAAATAAGTAAATAAATAATGCCGAGATCGATATTCTTTTACGATAGTGTCAAAGATATTCTATAAAAAGTGCTCTATAAAGGTGAACTGCTAATCCCATCGTCGCGAATTCTATTAGATATTTGATAGAACTTATTATGAAGACTTGAAAGACATTTAGAGTGACAAGATAATTGTCAGTTTATCCCGGTTTTTAGAATTGCATTTAGATCGAGAATCGATCTAGTAAGTTTGATCTAGGCTTTTTCAGAGAAGAAAATAAATTAGAATATAATTTTGAATCGAAAATTCATTGTCGTCCGTCTTTATCTAGATAACCAAAGAAATCATTTGTCCGACAGATCTGAAACTTTCGTAGAATTTGAGGAGGAATATTCTGATAGATTTTGATATATCTTGTTTCATCTTTAATTTTTGGACATTTTTTTCCTTTGCAATCTCACCTTGCGAATTTACGAAATTTGGAACTCTATTTGTTGTCGATCTTAATTGCTTCTTATTCATTATTATTTAATTACAGTAGAAACTCGATTAACCGTCACCTTCGGGACCGGGACTGTGATGGTTAACCGAATAGACGTATAACAAAATTTCGCAATAAACATATACAGTAATGAAATTTCAATGCTGGTTTGGGACGAAAGGCAAAGAATAAATTAATACAAAGAAAAATCTATCGGTAACAAATAGATATCGTCAAACACCAAGCAAATAATAATAATAATAGAAATATAAAACAGTAGGCCTACTAGATAATAAGGTTTATATGTTGAAGCTGTAATCAGTCATCTTCTTCTGTTTCTTCGAGGCCCGAGCTTTTTTTCGCGGCAATTTCCCGGATTTTACGGAGAAGTAGGTTTTGCGATCGATGACGGATAACAGATAGTGACAATCGAGTGACGGTTAATCGAGTTTCCACTGTATTTACGAAGTAAGTTTACTCTAAGTTTATTGATTACATCAAACTTTAAAATTTGTGAAAATCTCAACAATAATTAAGTTGCAAAGACAGCACTGCTGAAATAATTATTATCTGATAATTCAATTTAAAGCAAGCTACATCAATTTACGAAATCAGTTCTAAAATATTACACGTTGGATTTTTGTGATAAATGTCATTATTTTCTTCCACATTGAAAAGAAAACTAATTGGAAATATTTGCAGTAAATATATGTGTTTTATTCGATGTTTTTGAGTTAGTTTGCATTTTATTGATTTAAATGTAATTTGATTTCTTTACCATAGTCCTTTTAGTTCCGAAAGTTGTCACTTGACGACGCTTCGTACTCTAGTTAAAGGTGAGCATACATTTTTGAGGAAATGTCGTGGAATTTGATAACTTATCTACATCACGATAACTATTTAGACATTATTTTTACAATCAAATCACAGTATTCAGTAAAGAAATCTACATTTATATTTCAGCTTTAAAGGATTCATAATTTATTGTAATTAACGCCGGTTCGTGCTGATAGCTTTTCCATATGAGTTCAATTTGTTCAAAATTAATAAGAAATTTTACTATATGAAATTATCCATTTCGACAGCGGGGGGCGACAACAAAAAATTAATCATATTCTATTTTAGGGTTGCTTCTAAAAAAAAAAATCAAGAAAATTGGTCCAACTATTTCAGCATAGACAAAAAATCAGGACTACTTTTTGAGGACGACGAAAATATGTAAAATCCTTTAAATCAGAGTTGTATTAAGAAAAATTATATTATATTATAATATATTTTGTAATAATATTTATAATCATAAAAATATATAGAATATTAAGAAAGGGGCTGTCCATAAACTACGCATGCATATCGGGGCGGGAGGGGGAGAAGGGATTGTGTTACCATGACAAGGGAGAGAGAAAAGATCAGATAATATACGGCGTCACAATTCATTTCATTTCATTTAAGCGCATTTTTTGAAATCAAAATTACATACTAAGAACGCCGATGCACAAATAAAAGATAAAAAAGTAACACATTAAAAAACGTGATAAAAGGACCGGTTTAGCCTTTGTAACAGGGCGTTCTCAACTGAAGAAAATACAGAATTGCAGATTCTTAAATACAATATTTGGCCAATCAAAATGACATTGAAATTGTGAATGTTGACGTTGGACTAATGTAAGGCCATGGCTGCAGAAGGGCTTGGAAACGTCAATGAAACGCCTCTCGATGACGTCATCAGAATCTTCTCAAAGACTTGGAAATATAGAGGTGCCAGTTGAAACCTATTAAAAAAAACAAAACAAAAATAAAAAAACCAAGGAAACAAGGAGGAGAGTCAAAAGATATTGGAGAATCAAACGATGTTGTATTTTGCGGATTTAGTAAAACTGTAGTTACTGTTATTGAAACAGAAAGGTTAATGTTAAATTGTTGTAGATTTATGAAAACCGCATTCAGCTATTGTTTCAACAGAAGTAGTTTCATTATATCAGGTGGATGTGGTTAGGATAACGACTGATTCTTTACACTTACATAGGAAATGGTTAGCCTCTTTTCAAAGAATGGAGGGATTAGTGAAATTGATGGAGTGATTAGTCTTATGTAAGTGTGTAGCTGTAGAGTAATTAAAATCTTTGTTTTTTATTGCATTAGTGTGCTGGGATAGCCGTTTATGAAGTTTTTTCCTGGTTTCGCCTATGTATGAGTATGTAGTTTTGATTTCAAAAAATGCGTTTAAATGAAATGTAATATGACATCATATATTATCTGAAGGGAGAGAAAAGGGGTCAGATAATACACCGTGAAAGGGAGAGAAAAGGGGTAACCACAACCCCTTCTCCCCTCCCAGGCCGACATGCATGCATGTTAGTTTATGGACAGCCCCTTTCTAAATAGTTTATGTATTTTTATACCAATATAATTTTTCTTAATACAACTCTAATTTAAAGGATGTTCCATATTTTGGTCGTCCTCAAAAAAGTAGTCCTGATTTTTTTTTGTTTACGCTGAAATATTTGGACCAATTTTCTTTAGAAGCAACCTTAAAATAGAAGTGACTAATTTTTGGTTGTCGCCCCGTGCTGTCGCAAAAAACACCTATTTACTGCAAATGACATCAAATGCTCATTCACTACGCAATGCATACCTGAGCGTAATCTGTAAACAAATATCATTGAAGTATACTATTTACAAAATCAAATGGAAATTAATTAACAATAGAATTAATTCAAATTCATTTAATATTGCCAATGGGTAATTTAGATGCATTCAAGATTAAATAAATTATTGATGAATCAGTAATAATCAGTTGTAACTAGAAATGGTTTATTCCAAATAAGTATTGTCCTCAAAATGAAAGATGACCGGCGGAAGTTTGAACTGCGCAGCCCTTCCGGTAGCTGATCAATTATGTTGTCCTGTCACAATGGACGCCCGTCGTCTGCTTTCACTGAGAAAGACATGTTGATAACGCCAAATTAAAACTTCTCTCGACTATTTACCGTTATTTCAATACCAGTTGCTAACAATAAGTATTTATAAAAATAAATAAATATATATTATTTATAAATACAATGCTCTTTTGCAAAGTAACAAGCCTTTACCGTAATGGCGACGTCCAGTGATAAACTCATACGGAAGTGCCTGACCAGAGTAATCGATGATACATGCGCAGATCTCACAAAAACAGGGCGGCCATCATTCACTGGGAGCACAATAAGTATTTAATCATTAAATAATATTCTAAATTAATGCATTACTTCCTTCTTGATTCTTAATGACAGAATCATGGCTAAGATCCAATTGAATAATAGCGAGTGTAAAAATGGAAGAACTGTGACAGAATAAGACATCGCCAAATAATCGTGCATGACAGGATAACTTTCGCTACTTCCGCAATCAGCGTCACCTGGTGTCAGTTATGTTGTTTACATTTGAGTTAATTAATCGGTCTCATCAAAAACAACTTGATTTCCTCCTTTGTAATTTCACGCTTAGGATATTACTTCCGGGAAAATTTGACTGCAACTGATTATTTTGATTAAAATTATTAATTCATATTAAATACAGTGCAACTTGGATAATTCGAAGCTGAAGGGACCACTACAAAACTTCGAATTATCCAAGACTTCGAATTAAACAAGTTATATCTTTTAACTTTAATTTTAGATCCACTAAATGCTTGAAAAGATTATTCTGTCAATAAGTAAATATTTATTCAGAATGATCATGATATGAAAGATTTAAACACTATATGTATGTAAGCAAAATAAGATTTATATTACGTAAGCTACAGTGCATATTACATTCAATACAGAAAATTATAGTTTTTCAAAAAATTGTGCAATGTCTGATTGTTTTGTAGAATTCAGTCGCTTAAGGTTAGCAAAATCATTAAGCATGTTTAGTGAACGGAAAACAGCTTCACTTACGTTGGTTTGTCCTTCAATGGAAATTCGGCGCTACAACGTACTCGTTGGCGATTTGGCATTTCTTCTTCACACCCTTTTCCACCTCGCGAATGACGGCGACCTTTGCAGCGAACGTTAAATTCTTGTACACGCGTGGTTTACTGAAAGACATGGTGACACTGACAGCAGGAAGCTCGAATGGCGTCTGAAGCGTCACATGTCGAATGGCGTCATGTGTCGAACCGTGGCGGGAAGGGGATTTCATTTGTCACGTGTCGAATTTCTTAACGATGAAACACGTTAAAAATTTCGTTACGGTTCGAAATTTTTTATACAAAACTTCGAATTAAGGAAGTTGAACTTCGAATTATCCACGATTTTTTAACATTGATTTAATAAGAAATTCAAGGGACTAAGAGAAATCTTCGAATTAACCACGATTTCGAATTAAAGACGTTCGAATTATCCAAGTTGCACTGTATAATATATTAACTACCTTAGTTATTTATTAATATGATGTCCTAAGGAAATATTAACTAATTTGTTGAAGTTAAACACATCAAAGTAAGTAATTGATTATTTTTCTTATTTCATGCGTTGATATTTGAAATGTATGTAAATTTAAAATAAATCAGTTTTATTATAATATTATTATAATATTATTTCTTTATTATAATAATAAAAAATAAATGTATTAATCTATTACATTTATTTGAATGCTACACAATCTCATTTGATGACTGAAGAAAATTATTGATAAAAAAAAAAAAAATAAAACCAACCATTGCATTAAACTTCTTGAAATTTATTGAACGCGTTTATCAATAGTAAACTTATTTGACGGACGCAGATAATTAATTAGTAAAAGACCAATCATCTTAATAACTAAGTTTCGAAAAATCATTGAGAAAAAGTCAAGCTGAAAATTCCGAGCGATAAATCTGAGGATTGGAGGTGATCAATAGAATGGGGTCAGAATTTAGAGGCAATTTAATCTAAGATCAGTCGAGCGACTGCTTTTAATCTTTGTTAAATGGGATTTGTGAAAAAGCAACGGAAACAAACGAGAATCAATACCAATGTCTGAAAAAGAAAAACTTGTTTGCACGAGCGTCTTAAAAACGAAAGGGATTCCACTCATGTTGTGCCATCGACTTTCCCCGTGGATGATATTAGAATAAAAGCTGAACTGGTTTCAATGGAAACGGCAACAAAACAACGGTGCTTTTAAGATATTTCCATCAAAAAGCAAAAAAAGTAAACAACTTTGAGGAAATTACTTTTTATTGAATGCAGTTGTATTTTTTAAAAACAAAGTCTCCAAGAAAAAAAAATTCTTGTAGCAAATTAATTCATAATCATCTATGTTTGTAGATGGAGGCTCCGGGTTCGAGTCCCAGTGGAGGTAGGGATTGTTTTCTTGTGCTTCTTCTCCAGACAGGTTGTAGGTTCGTCAAACCCTTTGTAAAATGTATCAGTACCGGTTTGAATCTCAGCTGACCATCAACCATGACTTCATCACTCAGTCTTTAGTATTCTTCAAAAAAGAAGGGTTTGCCATATATGATCATTAAGTAGCGATCGATTTTGTCTGGAAGAAACGTCACCAATCATGACGTCATCAACTTTAACTCCGAACAGTCCAAGATGGCGTCGTTTTGTGATCGCATAAGCGTGATCAAGAAAGGACAAACTTTGCATAGCCAAGCAAGGAGAATAGTGTGGAACGTTTTTAATTATTTCAATTTTACTTATTGTTATGTATTCGTAACTGTAGAAAATACAAAAACCAGAATGTTTTCATAATGTTTATAAGATTCAGTTACGAATTTTAGCGATAGATGGCACTGTTACGTTCTGGAAACATCAATCTATTAGGAAATCATGTCACCAAAAGCTCTTCTTTCATGAACTGAACTGTAGTCCTGTTGTTACATTCTTTACCTCAATTTGAAAACCATAATCAAGAGTTAATTTTCCTTCCAAGATGATGTGGATATTGGCCCAAAAGAGGAAGAAAAGCTGTGAAATTTAGTTTTCTATTAATTTAAAACTAAGGAAAATTCAACTGAATAAGTGCTACAACAATACTTATTAACAGTGAATTTCAAGAAGTGGGTATCATGAAAGTTTAAATAATGGCGGTAAGTTTTCTTACAAAGTCTACTTCAGATTTCTGTGGACCATTGTTAGTGGAATAAAAGGGCGCGAGGTTTGCTGGCCTCTCACCGCTGAATACCTGTTCTCAGGTGGGTTTCGTAAGGGTGGATGATCCCCGCATAGCAGGATTTTTTGGGTTTCTCCCGTTTCCCCTGCACTTCTCCCACCATACTTTCTCAGTCGTTCTGTTCTCATTTCCGTGGGATAGCACAATAGACCAACAGTAACGATGCTCGGCTTTCCTGCCACTCATACCCACCACACAATTAAACGTATAGAGGTCTAAAATGTCATTGTTGGTATTTTCTTTCTTAACATTATTCATTATTAAGATGACCTAATAGAAAGAAAGTAAATGTCAGTATAGTTGTTTCTCACCTAACAGTTCTATACAGATCAGCATTAACTACACAAATGAAAGATGACAAATAATATTATATGCAGAATGAAGAAAATAAAAAAGATTACGAACCAACATTAAAAATATAAAAATTGCAAAGAATAAGATTAATTTCAGAATTAAAGTTAAGTAAATCATGTATTTAGGGCTTTTATTTCAATAAATGAAAATTAATAAATGGCTGGACTTAAATTAAAATTAGTTTTGTTCATTTCAATCTTAATATTCAGCATAGTTTCATTGGTAATAGAGAAGACTTAATCTGCCAAAACAGGTGAACTATCTGAACGTGAGTTCGAATCCCGCATAGGATTACTTGTTTCCTTTTTCCGTTTTCATTTCGTTCCCTGAATGTAATATGGAACTGTTTCCGTGGCTACGATTATTTGACAAAATCGCCCTCAACGGGAATCATGTACCTAAAAATAATTTTACTGTTTTTTAAAAATATTGTACATAAAAATTTGAAGCATTTAGTTCCAAAGCTAGCAGTACTTAACGTTTTATTTAATGTTTTGCCTAATCAAAAACATTGCTGTTTTCCTCTAGAATCGACTTGTTTCCCTTTAAGTCTGTTTTGATAAAATAAATCGAAAGGCCTGAAATATTCATGACCTTAAATCAAATACAAATAATAGGGAAAGAATCAACAAAAGACATTAGAATAATTAAAATAACACATAAATCCATTGAATATTGATCTTCGAAGATAATAGGCGTATCCAAAAGTTTTAATCTTTTGTTTTTCTGATGGGATTATTTAAAATTCAAATGAATTCCCGCTCTTTTGCGAGTTGAAATCGAAGTCTTTGAAACATCATACGTCATGTCTTAATGATAAACATTACGTCATAAAGCATAATGAATGAGTGTATTCGATCCTGCATTTGGTTACGAGTCCCAACAAGGTAAAAACACTGCTAACGCGTTTCTCTGTTCTTGGTGAGAATGTTGTACCTTACAGTAATTGCAAATACTGATTTCAGCTTTTGCAAATTCGGAAATTTTGATGTCAGGAAGCGTACAAACATGCAAAAAGGTCCTCTGTCCATCTGGTGGAACATGAAGTATTTGCTGTTTTACGAGCTCCTCTAACCGGGAAAAACGATCGCTACGGTCGTCAATTGAATCATTTGTCCGACGACATGGAATAGTAAAGACCATTTACTGGACAAGGAAAACGAAGGGTCACTTTGCTGCACCAACAACGCTAGGCCATGTATTGCTCTGAATACTCAGCGAAACATTTTTAACTTTGGCTGGGAGTTCTCCCGCACCTAGCATATTCACTTGACTTTGGCGCCTTCAGATTATCATTTATTCCAGCCGATGCAGAACTCACTAGCTGGACAGCGCTTTCGAGATGTGGTTGAGATCCGACAATGGATCGACGGTTTTATTGCCTCCAAGCCGAAGTCTTTTGTTTTTTCGCGAAAGAAACCGAAATTTACCTGGAAGAGGGCAGAAGGTCGTAGAAAACGAAGGCATTGGGTGATTGAACTGTATTTTATATATTGTGAAAATAAATGACAACCTGCCAGAAAAAAAATACTAAAAATACTTTTATATATAATATATAGAAAAAAAGTAAATCACAAAAAAATAATTAAAAGTAAACATTTAATCTAATGCTCAGACATTTGGAACATAAACCATAAGTCTTCTGGCTTCCCAGTAAATTTAAAATTAAACAATAAAAATGAATTAACTTGATATTCTATGATTTGCTGAAGTAAATGAAAAATTTCTTCTATCTACTGCTGATACTAAGTTTTTAATGTAAGCTTATTGCATTTTGATGTGTTTATTCATTATCTTTTCTCTTACAAATTGAAGTTCAATAAATACAATGCCTGACGGAGAAAATGCCACGCCTTGAAGATGTGAATGCACTGTCATGCAGAGTGGATGCACATGTGCAAGTTATGCAAATGATTAAAATTTCTGGTCAATCACAAGAACAGCGAGCGTGTTGTAAGCAGACAACTAGCACGTGGAGCCGTCTTTCAAAACGTCTTCCCGGCTGCAAGTAGTGAGTGTTTTTGCTGTTACTGTGTCTGAAGAACGAACATGGAGTGTTAATGACTTTAAGACGCCGATTTACTGAATTTCCTCAAATGGACACCACAAGGTCTACGATACCCCAGGACATTATTCGGACACTCAACGAATCAATGCCACATAGGTTCAGCAATGTATCGCCCAAAATGGAGGCCCCCACTTCTTATTGACCATCCTGTATTTTAGGATACTGGAGCCTTGTCTGTATCTGAAAATTAAATCATTTGTTCTGCACCTGTTTGACTCTCCAAACATTTAGTTTGGTCTGTTTTCAGGATCCTTCATGGGGTGGCATTTTCTCCGTCAGGCGTGTAGTAACATTTTTGATGCAGTCATTATATCACTAATTTAAAACAAACAATATGTGAGTTCAGTACAACAACAAATCATTCTTAATTCGTAAAAATGTAAATAGATAAACAGTCGTCTTAGATACCCTACCAAATTCCATCCAAATCTATTCACCACAGCACCTTGATGTGCATTCTGTTTGGCACCAACACTTATTTCTTTGGAAATCGGTAAAGGCATTTGATTGGTAATTGTTTCCAAACTATTGGTTTGTGAAATTGGTTCCAATTAGAAATACCCTAAAGCTGATATTTTTTATTACTACTAATTTGATCATCGATTTTTGTCTTGTTTGGTAACACGGATGGTGGACTATCACCTAGCAATAGTCCGCGTGACTTCCTTGTCATTCAGGAGTTATTAATATCTTCCAACTAATTAGACCAAGTTTAGTGAATAACAAAAAAAGATTGAGAAGTAATGAAATGCCACTAGTGGTTATTAATCCCTAATTAATTAACTATAAAAAGTTAACTATTTAGGGAGAGATAGAAACAGTTAATATTTGTTAAAAAGTAAAAGGTAAATAAGCAAATAAAATAGTTATTGATAAATAAACAATTTTTATTAATAACTAGTAATTGATAAGTTAATATTTCTTCAAAACTTTTGTTTTTGTTGCATTTAATTGAGTTTGAAAAAATTTAAGCAGAATTTACATCTTGGTGTATTTCTAAGTTGTTGTTATATATTAGGTCTTTTGAATCTATTCATTAAAGCTGTTGTTGATGAATATGGAACAAATTAAACGTAATTCTATTTTTCTACTGTATTAGGTTAAATCTGTGAATAATTTATCCAAATTATTGTTACTATTATTTGTTTTTAATTTTGAATAATTTACTTAACTAGGCAACAGTTCCTATTCATTAAAACATACACGTGTTGCATTTCCCAAAATAAGATTTCTTAAAAACTATTAAATACTGAATAAATCTTTTTATAAAAATAAATAAGTTATAAATATTGAATAAATAAGTTTTTGCTTCATAAACTGCTGTCAAATTATGTAAATATTTTTTTAGCCTCAGTCATAAATAACCTAAAAAATTAGACATGATCAACATCACTGGTGAATACTGTCCCCTCTTCATGATCAACGCTATCTTGAAATTCATTTCCAAACCGCTGTTAAGATTATTTACCAACTTGTAGAACAGAAGTCCTTCACAGATGACTCAAATTAAAAACTGTGTTGTGTCTATTGGGATTCAAGCTCTTGTATAACGAGATTTGGATTTCGAGTTCTTTTGTGATAAAATCTATGTAATTATCACAGATGTCATTCCATTGTAATCCATGGAAATAAACTATAAAATAGAATAGAAAATAACTTCTTCTCACCATTTCTCCTCACATTTTTCAGGTGTAATTAAATAGTTTAGCAGTTCTAATTCAGATAAAACTGATGTTTGTAGTTGACTCATCTGTGTTCGTTCTTTCTATATTGCAATGTATCCTGTGGTATAAAATAGGCTACGGTTTTTATGATAATTTTTTAAAAGAAATAGATATAGTTTTCAACAGACATTCGGCAAAGATATAGTTGGTATGTAAATTTCCAAATACCCGCTTAGTAACATTTAAAAAGTGTTATACCAAAAACGATCTTTAAGCATTTCCAAAGTACAGTAAAACCTCGTTAAGTCGTCACTCTATGTGAACTCGATGTGAAAAACAAGATTTCAGAAATCAATTCATGCAAGTGAATGAGTGGAAATTAAAAATAAACCCTTTTTATAGTTACAACATTTTAATCGTTTTAAAAGAAAGGCAATGTTTGTCTTTGAAACGTTCCAGCCAACCATTGCTACCGCCGAAATCTTCAATGTTCAATTCCTTAGCAATTTCCAAGACTTTTTCTTTGAGAATCACGACAGAAATCGGCACATTTTGCGATCTGGCATGTTTTAGCCATCGAACTAAAATCTCCTCGATCTCTTCAAACTTCGATTTCCTCCTTCTCTTTCTTTTGTCTTTGCAGTCAGCTTCTTCAATTACTTGTTTCGATGATAGAATATCGTTGAAGTAGTCCTGGGAATATGGTGTTCTTTGGCAAAAGCTGTTTTGAAAAATTTGATTTTTCAAAAAGCGCAATTAAGTCTTTTTTTTCTTTAAAAGATAACGAGGTAAGTTTTCGTTTCCCTGGCATATTAAAAACGTAATCGAACCACGAAATTGCAAGAGAAAAAATAGCCCTTATAGCGGGGCTTACTCGCTAGGAAATGAAGTCACACTCAGGAGCGGTCAAGAAAAACTTCTACACGCGACAGAGTCGCAGCAAAAAATGATTAGCAGCGAGATTCCAAGAACTCAAATCCTCCGAAGGGGTAGGAAAGGAATGAAGTGATAGGCGCGGTCGAAAATTCCCCGTAAAGGCTTGGCTTTCTTAAAGTGAAGGGGCGGGGCTGAAAAGACAACACGATGGCATGCAAAATGGAGAAGAAAGATGTTTTTGGCCATTTTTGAGGGTGACGAGTTATCCGGAGTAGAATTAAATTTGGTGACGGGTAAAGGAGGGTTATTTTACATTATTATGTATGAGACCTTGTCGGGACCAAAGGAAAACGACGACTTAAACGGTGACGACTTATCCGGGTGACGACTTAACGAGGTTTTACTGTATTTTGATTTTAAGGTTAAAGCTGTACAGCTATAGAACATGAAGGCCCATGGGTGCAAGATTTAGGTTCCAGCGATTCTCGAACAATAGGACTCATTGGAGTCTGATGGTCTGACCGACGCCCGCCCGACTTAAATCCCCGAACCCTACGGTGGACTGGTGAACCCTACGGTCCGTCTGGAGAACTGTGTTTATTTTTCACAACAAAGGCTCTTTCCGGAGGATTATGTATTAACAGTGTGAGGGCGTAGGTTCAATTTCTACCAAAAACAACAGAGAAATTACAATTTTCCACATAAATAACGTTGGAGTTACTGCGATTACCGGCAACACATTTTGGCTCATCCCTGACCTAATGTTCAGATATATTCCAAATCTATAGATATCTTCCTTACACCAATAGCGCCTATCTCTAATTAACAGCTTCTTGTTTAGTTTGTGAGTTATTTTGAACAAAGGTATACGAAATACGGATATTTCGACTTAGAATGCGTTTTATTCTACATCTTTCTTTCTCTTCAGTGTATCAG
The DNA here is from genome assembly GCA_023159025.1 of Thereuonema tuberculata. NCBI lineage: Eukaryota > Metazoa > Arthropoda > Chilopoda > Scutigeromorpha > Scutigeridae > Thereuonema > Thereuonema tuberculata. Next base: position 49,731,039 of record JAFIDM010000007.1, read on the forward strand.
CAAGAGACTTTAAACAAACATTGGACTAAATATGTTCTAAATATGTTGTGTCCTGTAATATTTATTCACAACATGTATGCGGATGTAATATGTTTTTATGATAGATCTCAAGATAATGATTTCAATAAAGTGAACAACAATCTATGTATTTGATTTACATCTATTTAGTACACGTAATATAATTGAATAGATCTGCCAGTAACCAGCATTGGAAAGCAGTAGGAATTCTTTTGATAAGAGGGCACGGTGAACCCCATTTGGATGCAAACTACATGAAAACCCCTTATCTCCACCGATAAACGATCACAGCTTCTCTATTGACATTACCACTTCCTGTACTTTGTATTCTTTCTTTAGAACTAAGGAGCTTGATTTTTATGGAAAAGTTTTGTCGTTATCCTATTTTTATCTCATTATTTCATTTTACGTTTAATTGTGTTGATGTTGTTGGGAGCCACTTGTGGGAACTGTAGTGATAACCTCAACTTTGTCACCCACTCTGAGCTATCATCAAGAGTAAATAAGGCTGAAACATCCGTCCCAGATTCCCGAGATTCAGGGTGCGAGGAACTTTTCTATTTATGTATAATTTTAATCTTTTCATTAATCTACATACAAGCACGGTTAATTTATTTCTTTACAACATTTAAATCTGAGTGTAAATAATAAATATTCGTAGAGCATAAATAAAGTTTCGTAAAAATAAAATTTTTCATTTTTTTAAACTCTGATACTAATATCAAAGGCAGTAAAATGAACAGTTTTTATATTGGATTAATCCGTTTTTGCTATCGTTAGTCAATGATAGTCTAATTGATTTGCTTTTATTTCAAATTGATTGATTATTCGTTACACTCTGATTTCAAATTCATTCCTCATTCAACCCTCGTGTCCCGCCTTTCTTCCCATTCTCTTTTATTTCTTCCAGGGAAATTGCGAATGAAAATTCCACTGTTAAAGCTGACGTCTTCGTTTCTTCTAAAACAAGTTCTTCGATTTCTGAGGATAAATTAAATCAACAAATTCACTGAAAGTAATACGAATTCCCCCAAATTATTAGTTATAAACAAAAAAACTATTCTTTCTTTCAAAAAAACTAACCATCTGGTAAATTTCAATTCCTGACTTAATGTCTTTCACCTAAAATCTAAATTTCCGTTGACTTCATCTTGAAAAACTTTACTTAAATTTACTTAAGGATAATTAAGTAGAGTTTATAACTAAAGAATGAAATTCCATAACAACTAAATTCCCAATTTTTGGGCTGGAAATTAATTTGAAAGTTTTCGACAGTATTTTAAGTGACATTCTTGGTTAGTTTTGTAAATTAAAATTCTATCAACATAGTTAGTATGTAAAGGTCTCCTTAAACTTAACAATATTTCCCGATACATTAAAATCTATTTGGAAGGCTTTTTTTTATAAAAGAGCTATAGCAATAAAGCCGAACTTATCCTGTAAGTATGTATTTTAATCTCAACTATCTTTACTCTAACCACCTCCGTAAATTGTGTTCCTCATTTAATCAGCCAACATTCTTCCCCTACTACATAATTCATTTTAAATAAGCAATAATTTGCTACGGTAGTCAATAATAGGTCTAAATAAGCTTAGATTTATTACACAAGTAATATTCTAAAGTGTGATATCCATTCTGTAGTTACTACGTTTTTATTAACTTTTTTTTGTTATCTCATTTGTATAACAATCTCTAGGAAAATTTTACTTATTTTTCAAATAATACTATTCTAATATATATATCTAATCTATATATACCGGGTGATTCATAATGTACTGGAAAGTACAGGTGGTTTTTACCGCCCCATATCTTTTAAACTACTGCTCATAAAAATCTGAAACTTTTTATATAAAATCGTCAAACGTACAAGAGTTATATTTTCATGTTACTATTTATTCATTATTATTGAAATTCCTTTTATTTGCGTTCAAACACCCCCATTATATCGAAATTATTATCCAAAAAAATTATTCGACTGTCTCCTAAACAATCATTTGTCAAGGTGCATTTTAAAAAAAATACAGTTAGTTTTTTTTTAATTAAACAAAGGAATTAATGACGAAAGTATTTAGATTAAATTTTCCTAATTAGGTTTCTGTATCATTTGAATATTGGATCCAGACTTCTAGAGTTAAACAACATCACAACAGTTATGTAAATATATGATATATTAGGGGTGAACACAAATAAAATGAATTTTAATAATAATAAATAAATAATAACATGAAAATATAGCTCTTATATGTTTAACGATTTATATAAAAAGTTTCAGATTTTTATGAGCAAAAGTTTAAACGATATGGGGCGGTGAAAACCACCAGTACTTTCCAGTACTTTATGAATCACCCGGTATATTAATGTCCTCAAAATCAGAATTTCGACGACTTGAAGTATCATTATATATTATTTCTCAAAGGGTTTTTTTTGTCGGAACGCCATATTTCCTTTACTACTTCATCAAAATCAATGATTGAGGCATCATTTTGAAGATTACGTTCCCCGCTAATGACGAAAAATAAACAAATTGTTTAAAATTAATGTTTTCGTTAAAAAACTTTATTTTTAAAAACTTTTTATAAAAATGTAGACACGCTTTAACAGATGCGCCTTATTTTTCGAAAACGAAAATATTCTTTAGCGTTGTAACCTTCAACTATTTCCTTTTTTGAATAAAAATGCACTTTAAATGATATTTCATCGTTTATTTAATAACAACAGATAAAAAAACAAACAAAGATTTATATTTTAATAAAAATAAACGATTTATTACAATAGAAACATAAAAATTAGTCAACTTCTCATATATTATTTCTCAAAGGTGTTTTTTTTATTTCCCTTAATACTTCATCAAAATCAATGATTGAGATATTTTCAAGATTACGTTCACCGCTAATGATGAAAAATAAACAGATTGTTTAAAATTGATGTTTTCGTTAAAAAAATTTATTTTAAAAATCTTTTTATAAAAATGTAGAAGGCAATCTATTGACAATCTGTTCATTTATTTATTTCCACATTACCATTCGGTGACTGATCAAGACACCATGCGAATTATTCGCACGGGTCAACTTTTTTATAAAACTTGAGAAGACGCCATTTATTGACAATGTGTTTAACTAACATGCACACATGTTATTGTTGGATTTGTTTATTATTTCTCAAAGGTGGTTTTTTGTTGCGAATTATTCGCACGGGTCAACTAGTATTTAATTATTACCTTTCTTGCATAAAATCTGAGTCTCATTGATTGATATCCCGAATGGTAATGTATGTATTCATTCTGTTTTGTCAATTTCTTCTTGTCAATAGTCGTGCTCTTTTACGTTTTCCAATATTGTAAGTCAGTTTCTTCACTAAGCACACATCGTTGCACGATTAGCATTTTACGTGTCACGCATCAATTCCTGTTAATAAACTGAAAAGAAAAACAATCTTGGTCTCATCAAAATTACGTGCAGGACCGTTTTTCCAAAGACGACTAAAAATCACATAAAGATCCGTGATATATTAAACAAAAACAAAATAAGAAACAAGGACAGCATAATTTATTCCTATTTCTTTAGGATAATGTATTCCTATAAATGAATTGCCTTTCTGATTCAATCATCGGAAGGAATCAGGAACGGCTGTTTCGTCCTGCAAGAGACTCATCAACCTGATCCGCCTTCCCCGATAAAAGACCCAGAAAGGCAAGATCTTACGTGAAGGCCACGGTCATAGCTGGCAGTGACCCCCGAAATAAAAAATCAACAATAACAAATATTGTACTCATTTGCGTAACCAAAAACCTTTTCCTAATCAATGATAGGAATTGAAGGCTTTTTATACAAGGAAATTAAAATTCCTTAGGCTAATTCACGTTAAATTTATTCCTTAGGTTAATCCGTGATATACTCTTGTGAAGTGACAAATTACTAAAAGAATTCAAAGTACCATCCGCATAACTAAGAATATTACTGATTTTACAGAAAATACAGCATTTATTATTATTTATTATTATTTTAGTAATAGAATAAAATTTATGCTAATATTCATTCCATGGATTGAATTTCCATTGTTTATATGAAGCAGCTACAACTATCGAATAATAAAACTTACTTGATGAGCTTATAAACGGTTGAAATAGTTGTATTTTGCCAAAGACGTATTTATCACATTATTAAATGTAATTTTGTTAATATCTTTTTCAAATACAGTGATAATATTTCTCCGACATCAATGTAGCATGCAAATATCGACAGAACGAACTCTTATTTTAACGAACAAATCTTAAAAACTGCAAAAGCTGTCGTAATTCCTTTATTGGTTTTTTGAAACTCTCCAATTATGAAGGACTGCTCGAAACTTTTTCTGAAATAGCCAGTCCCAATTAAAAAGGCTTAAGTTTTTTCCGTTTCTGATAAGGAGATATTATTGTACTTAGAAGGTGATCATTGAAATTAATTTTCCTGCTTAATTTGGGGACTCAGTCTAAGTTTTTAAAAAGTTTTCGGACACTGAAATTACGATGAGAGTTGGAAACGAACATAAAAAGTTGATGTTTGTTAAAAATCATTAAAAAAGAAAATTAAGATTTAAGCAAAGTTAGTTCAAAATGTTATTAATTTACTGCACTCTGTGGAAATAGCTTCTTTTAATGGAATTTTTTGAATATTGCCCAAAGTTAATCAATGTTCTCTATTGCAGGTTGATAACATCTGCATAATATCTTACAGTTTTTTTCTTTGCAATTACTTACACAGCTGTGTCCAAGCGCTTCTCTGTTAAAAATAAAGGTACTGCGAAAACGTCTGAATAACGTGGGGTAAAAAATTGAATTCCTCACTCCCTCCGTTTGATTTTAGTTATTCTAAACTATTTGGGCGGGCGAGCGACGGGCCGACCCCCCGTCCTCAACTTTGTCCCGTAGGTTCTGATCTCTGGAGCCTACCCTCCAGTTGCATTGCGCGGTCCTCTGGGCCTGATCGCAACTTTAACTTTAACTTAACTAAACTATTTGGCTTTGGTCTATAAATGGAAATCATTTTGAAGAACCGCAAAAATTTTTTTTTTTTTAAATTCTACAGTCAAACTTGGATAATTCGAAGTTGAAGGAACAATTTTTACCGTAATATTTTAAGGACAATCTTACGAAAAATTCGAATTATCCACAATTTTTTAACATTATTTTAATACAAAGTTCTAGGGACCGAGCAAAAAATTCGAATTATTCAGAATTTCGAATTAAACAAGTTCGAATTATCCAAGTTTGACTGTACTTCCTTTAAGGGTAGACCGCACTTTCAGATCCTAAAAAACAAATCTGTGCTATTTTTTAATAAAATAACTGAAATTGATGATTACAGAAAATTTATTTTAAATTAGAATGCAGTAACAGATTTCTATTTCGCTTTTTATTTTGTAAGTAATGTATTTTAGTTTATGCTCTTAACTATTCTCCTAATTGTATTGAGCCTTTTATTACAACCAAAAGCAAAATTTAATTAATGAATTGAATAACAGTGTTTTTAAGAAATATCCGACTTTAGAAAAAAATATATTATAAATCTTTCAGGATAAATTATTAAAATGTTAATAATAAATGTATAATAATATTATACTTAAATATACGAAGTATAAAAAAGAATTTTGATTATCTCATTTGTCATATAAAAAAATTTCTAAATGAAATAAACATAATAATTTTAGTAGAAATAAACATAAATGAAAATGAAATTAAATATTTTACCCTGGAAGGCTATAGTATGATATATAATCTTAGGAAAAATAGAAGAGGTGGTGGGATAATAATGTATTATAAAAATGAATATACATTGATGAATTTTCAGATTGACACAATAACATTTGAAAATATTACATGTGTACTTAAATATAAAGATATTAATATAAGTAAAATTGATAATAGTACAAATTTAAAAAAATTATTAATAATTTATAAACCTCCTCTAACGAATAAAAACTATTTTCTTAAAGAATTAGAAAACACTATAGAATATGCTCATAAAAAATTGGAAAAAACTAATAATTTTATAATTATTGGTGATATGAATATTAATATTCTAGAAAAAAAAAACAATTCTTTGGTACTGAAATATTTAGAAATTTTTAATACTTATGGCTTTGAGAATTTAATTGATACTGCAACTAGAGAAGTACAGACAATAAAATCTTATACTTTAACATGCTTAGATCACTGTTTTATTAATTTAAAAAATAAAGATACTAAAAGTAATATTATACAAACAGAAATATCAGATCATTATATAATAATGTTAGAAATATTTAATCAAAAATTACGTAAAAGTAATCAAAATCTTAAAAAATTCAGAAGACACAATAATATAATAAATGAGGAATTATTTATTGAAAAATCAGAAAACTTACTTAATAATATAAGAAATAAGCAAATAATTGACCCAAATAAAATAATAAATAAATTTGT